>JAWDEX010000020.1:2891392-2902627 GCA_035221805.1 Trichilia hirta | reverse complement strand
ACACAGCCAGCGCCATGGTGGGAGACGTTCTGGAACAGGCTCTATGCAACAAACCCAGCAACCAATTCCACTAATGCAGCCACAGGTAGTTGTAGTCTAATGTCCATAGATTCTCTCTCTTGATATGATATTCTGCCTCTTCCTGCTTTTATATCTAGTTATCTGCTTTTGTATGCGTCTACTCCACACAAATTGAAATTTGTTACTCCGAATGAAGTCTGTTTTTCTAACTTAATACCTAATTACAGATGTTTCCTAGAGGACGTGTCTACCGTTACCCTCCTGGTCGCAATATGCAGGATGTTACCATTTCTGGTGTCTCTGGAGGCATGCTTCCTGTTCCTTATGACGTCAGTGGAATGCCATTAAGAGATGCCGCATTTTCACATCCTATGCAGACTGGGGCTTTGGCTTCTGCCCTTGCTAATGCAGCACCTGAGCAACAGAGGACTGTGAGTTCCTTCTTTTTAATGCATTCTTAGATGTGCATCTTTAGATCCTAATAATGATTGATATCACTTTTATCTTATATTTGAGCTCAATAGTTATGTATTGGTCAGAAAATGAACTAACCATTTTGACCATGGGAATCTATCTTTTCTGATCAGTTGCTGGGAGAAAATCTATACCCCCTGGTAGACCAATTGGAGCATGATAATGCAGCAAAAGTGACAGGGATGCTACTAGAGATGGACCAGACTGAGGTTTTACACTTGCTAGAGTCACCGGAAGCCTTGAAAGCCAAAGTTGCAGAGGCCATGGAAGTATTAAGAAATGTAGCTCAGCAGCAGCAGCTTACTAGCCCAACTGATCAGATGGCCTCGCTATCGCTGAATGATAGCATTGTTTCTTGAGCTTTAGGCACCGGGTATGGCTATGTCAGCCTTACCTGTATTGCAGTTCTTGTTTTTCTTTGGAATAAGTTTTGGTGCTTTCTTTTTTTATTCGCATTAGCTACTCTGAGAAAGTCAGCTGAATATTTTTGGATTGAATTATCTTTGTAGTGTAACCATAATACACTGCAATTTTGCCCAGGTTTGCCAGTGTTTGTTAATTTATATTATTTGCTGCTGGCTTGACAAATGTCCTTTTGAATTTTTTTACAATTCATTAAATTAAATGCATTCTGTTGGATTGACGGAATTCAATGGTTCCACTCTCTGGACACAGAGGGAGTAGTACTGCTCTGTTTTGCTCACCAAATAAGCTCCCCATTTTTAGTCATTTTCAGCTTTTTGAGGGTTTGATTGAGTTTGCAGTAGTTTGAGTTCACTTTCTTTGCGCTTGGTGATTGTCGTTGCGTTCGACTTCGGGGTTGGCGTTTATTTGTGTTCTCGTTTTAGCAATGGTCCTATGTCATTTATGTCAACTGAAAACTAAAAGAGACCTATAGGCATTTTTTATTTTTCTATATGTATTTTTAACTTAATATTCAAAATATCGGTGTTAAAATAAACCACTAGTAGGTGTCAGCACATTTTTTTTAATTAAATTTGTATATTATAATTAAATAGTAGCTGATATACAATATCATATAGAAGTTAGGATTGTTATATTTACAGATAGAAGTATAGTTTATAAAACTGAATAAACTCTAAAAGATATAAAGAAGGTGGAGATTTTCATAATATGTGCAGGAAGAATGTAGAACATTCAAAGGGTGTGGATGGAGTCCTAACAATTGCAATAGACTGTTAATGTTGTGGTTATTTTATACAATTTACTTTATAAACGTACCCTAAAAATTAATTAATTAATAGTTTGACGATCGCTTGTGTACAGATATTCACTTTTTATAGAATGGATTAGTCATTGGCATTGGGCTATAGGCCTCCTGCTTCTTTCCCCTTTGAATTGAGAGGCGGACATAAATGGAAAGTTTCCTTAACAAGGGAATCCATCTGCCCATGCTCCCACGATATTTTCTTGGGGCATTAAAATAATATGTGCCCGTAAATTCCGTCATGTCTTTTTCAATAAAGTTGGATTTATAGATGATTTAAACATTCGCCCTTAATCAAAGGTAAAAAGGACCACTTAACCAACCCTACCCATTGCTTGTGACCATTCATCAATACTCGAGTCCCCTCCTGGTGCTTTGCAAATTGATGTTATAAAATTCAAATTTTCAAGCTTGCATTTTATTCATATCTATCGAAATAATATTTTAATATCTTTCTTCTTCTTTTTTCAATTAACGATGAATTATTAATATGGGAGATAATTATAATTCTATATGCTATAATGAATCCATGTTGGATGTTACTAACATGTCGGTTATATATTACAAATGAATAATATATTTGAAAAAAAAAAAAAAAAGAATCCATTAGATTGAAATTGAAAGAGTGTCGTGTCCTCATAAAAGGAAGATTAGGTATGAATGGTTGAATTTTGTGACAAGTCATAGAAATTATTATTTAAGGTATATATATAAGTCAAGTGACTCTCGTTTATGCATATTTTCTACTATGAATAACGTATGGGGGGAAGAAAAGAAAAGGAAGGCTCAATCATAAACCATAATCTTCTTCTTCCTATCCCTTTTTTTTTTATTTTTTATTTTTTATTTTTTATTATTTTAAATTCTAGGCTCCTTATAACTGAAAATGATATGTATGGTGTCATGTGGATATGAGCTTAATTCCAAAATTTGTTTCTTTTTCCATTCCCCGTCACAAAGTTTAAGCTTAAACTTTAAGGATAACTTGCTTTGCTTGATACAATTCTATTCTCTATGTGTGGTCCCCTGCCCTCATTCATTTTTTTAATGTGTTTTTTATTTCCTTCTATGTCGACAAAACAAGGAGTTGTCTTGCAATCAAAAACATGTAAAAACAAGCTATCAATAGCTTATATTTCTGGCGTTTCCCAATAGAGAAATGGAAAGTTGTTGCCATTATATTTGATGTATAATAACTATCAAACTTTCCCTTAAGAAACAAACTCTTGGCCGTTAGATTCTTTTACGATCTTGATCTTTTTTATTCATTGTAATTTTTGGACCAATTGATAATTTAGAAAATCTAAGATGTGGGGTATGCCTGTTTCTAGGTTTCGGGACCATTTGAAATTTGAATTGATGAAAAATAGAGAGCTCGGGGAGGGGACCATCAATTCTAATTGCTGGAATTCAATAATTAATCTGAAAAATTGGAATTTGGATCTCACTCTAGTTTTATCGAACGAACAAGTTGGCTTGTCGCATGCAACTGACTAATTAATGCGAACATTTTTTTCATTTCCTCACAAGAAAATATTCCCCTTTAAATGGTAATAGATTCAGTACAATTTGTACAACATCTATTACCAAGGCTAAGGACAATTCTAAAAATATTATTTTCCTTCAATATTATATTATGTTGATGTCAAACTTTTATTATCTAATAAAATTATTATTTTAACTAATAAATGTGTGAATTTTCCTTTTCTCCAAGTGGAATTTCTCAAATCTCAATTTTCAAAGCATTCATTTACTATATACATTTACACATCTTAATAATATAACACACTTTAATAATTCAAATTTTTATTAAACGAAATATTTTAAAAAAATAATATTAGAAATATAATATTTTTTATGAAAAATCTTATTTCGTTAACTCATATAATATAATACTATTAATTAATAAAAATAATAAAATTATTATAATTAACAAAAAAAAATAATTATATGTATATTGAGAAGACTAATACTATCACACCATATTAATTTATATACAAAAATTTATATTTTTAATATCATTATTTAAATAAATCGAAGATCATCGACATGAAAAATGTAAGAGTTAAAAATATAATTCTATGTACTAGAATTGAATCCATGAACTACCTTCAAATGACAGTTGTCCGTTACCAAATGAAAAATGACGATAGTGATTATTCAACAACATGCCCATATTTTTATCTCATAATTTTTACTAATTATTATAATTATTGGTTCATAAAATTGATTATTTAATATCATATAAATTTAGTAAGATTTTAGTAAAGATTATTAAATAAGAATTATTCGTAAAATTATTTATTTCATCTTGATACTATGTTCAATTAATTTCATTATAAGTAATTAATACGTTGTTAAAAAAGTGAAAATGAAACTCTGTGGTGGGTCAATTTTATCGAACCTTAGCACCATTTTACAAATTCTGCCCGCAAACGAGGTATCGTAAAGTTTTTTTCAAAGATCATTATTGGTCCGATCATTATCGTAAGACATGTGGGACCCACATATGATAATCCTATAAACCCATTTCGCCACCGACACGTGTCTCTGTGTTTGATTTTGTTTGCTCTTATCCTTGTGGTCCGTCTTTATCTTACGTGAAGAAGACAAATCCTTTTATCATGTACCAAATATATATATATATATAACCTACGTTATGATTTGGTCAATCGTCACGAGGTAAAATGTTACTAATGCGAGTCAACTTAACTGCTTAGATTTATCAACGGGATTATAAGTAAGATATTCTTGACAGTGTCCGATGTTTATACGATGTTATAACGTACTGATAAATTCTTCATGAAATTAAAAAAAAATCAACCTGACCCAGCTAAATAACAGGGAATCGTAGGATATTAAAATCAAAAGAATCACAAATAATGATTTCGTTGTAGCGTATGATTTGATAACATGAAAATTGAGAGGGAAAGATATTAATTTTGTTATAGTATCCATCTTTTTAAAATTTTAATAATTTTAATTCATTAAAAATTAAAAGATATTATATTCCTATGAACTATGACATTATTCTTTAATAAATATTGAATTGTTAGATGGGCATATGTCATAATATAGAGGATGTACTATACATTTTTTTTCCTTTTACTATTTTAAAATTTTTAGTATAATTTATATAAATTATAAATTATAATAAAAGACTAAAAATATACTTAGAATACTTTAAAATAATAATAATAATTTAATATACTGTTGATCCATGTGTATCCTAGCTATGCCCTGTTCGTGGACCCAAACATGAAATTGTAGTGTCGTGAGAATCGAGGTAACCGAGAGCCTTGTAGAAAAGTAATCTAACAAAAGCTAGGTAAGTTTCAGACCTACAGAAACCCGTATGGATGGACCATTATGTCGGGAATTCAGCCGGTGCAGTTCACTAGACCCTACAATCTTGGACTTTATTTAACTATTACTTTTTAATTAACTTATCAAATAAAATAGTTTAAAATTATAGACAAAATGTTTGAGATTAAAAACAATAGTTTATATAAAAAATTCTTAGAACATTGTATGTACCATTAGTTTTCCTTGTTATGTCAGTTACTGTCTGCATCTGCTTCTTCTCTGTTGGATTCACCTTTGCTTTTTCCATTGCCAGCCCTTTGATTTGACTCTACAATCAATTCTTTCTTTACTTTTTTCACTTTCAATTTGGGTACTTACAAAGTACAAGCACAAAAATTAAAAAAAAAAATATATATATTAATTCATTTTCATGTTTTTTGTTTTTTTTAGTTATTGAAAATTAAATATATCATTTTTCTATTATTATTTTATAAATATTTTTCTTATAAAATTATAATTACAAATTACATAATATTTCATTAATAGATTATATTACATTTTTTGAAAGAATAAATTATATTACTTAATCAAACAGATTATTTTAAATAATAAACTAAACAAGTACCTCGAATAGGGAACACACTAGTAATTGACAGGTCATTTAATACACTGATGGATGTGCATTTTATATTTTAAATTCTTAAGTACCTTGTTATTGTTAATTATTTCAGAGCATAATCTATAATTTATTTTGATTTCCGGGCAAGGATACTTACGTGCTAAAGGGAAGGAGTTACGTGGAGAGTATAGACAGTCAAATCAATCAAAACTCTTTCCCCTACTTTAATAATAATAATAATAATAATAATAATAATAATAAGGGAAGCGAGGTGCCATATTTCTCGTCCACAGAAAAATATAAAAGTAATGGTACTGTAGAAAACGAACCACCCGGCCCACCCAATAGTGTAACCGGCCCACCTCTTTCTATCTGTCTGTCTGTCTGTCTGTCTGTCCGTCTGTCCGTCTGTCCGTGAATTTGATAGATGGAGATCTTGGAAAAGATTTTGAAACCAAGGGCTGTCTGTCACCACTCACACTACATATTATAAAAGACAATTCTTACAAACTACCATTTCTATTATCTCATTGGATTCCATTTATTTTAATAATTATATTCCTTTAAAAAGAACAAAATAAATCATATTATGATACGGTCTTTACCATTTATGGGAAGCACACACGATCACACATCACACATCACACATCACACATCTTTTCTTAAATTATTCCGCTTTTATAATCATTATTTACATTAATAATCTTTCAGTTCTGATCATACTTTCTTTCTTTTCTTTTCTTTTCTTTTTTTTAAGATGGAATATAAATTCTACACAATTATTAAAAGTGAAAAAATATAAATTTTAATGTATTGATTATACAAATTTTGTAAGGGAGTTTGAACAAAATTTTATTTTTTTAGAACAATCCTATAAATAAATAAATATAAATGCCCCGAAGAGAAAATGATTTAATATTTATTTATTTTAAATCTAATTGCCATATTTTAAATTCAAACTGTAATTTTGTTTGATCATATACAATTAATACCAATATTAATTAAGTAAACCGTTTCCCTTAATCTTTAGTCTTCCTTATAATAGGAATGTTCAATTTCCAATAGATAACGTTAAGGAGTAGATTCAAAGTCAAGTTTAGCATCTCTATCATTATTCTTCATTAACGTGGAATTCTAATAATTTAAAAATCATATATAAAAATGCAAAATAGTCTCATACTTAATTAATTTTGATAAATATAACATAGATTAAACTAAATTAAATATATCATTTCATTAGTAAAAAGTAATAAATCTTATTATTTGTTATCATTTTAGTTTAAATCTATAAATTTAAATTCATACCCATCTTAGATACAAGTTCCATTTTATTGATAATAATTTATTTTGTATATCATAAAAAGAAAAAAAAAGGTTTTGTTAATGAGTGTTTTAAAATTTTTATATTTTGTAAATTACAACTTTTAATGTATTAAAATATATAAAAATACTAATTAATTATTATAAAAATTATTATAAATAATAAATATAAAAATTTTAACTAGTGTTTTATGTACTTTTATTAAAAAAGTCCAAATAAAAAATTGATGAAAAATATGTGATTCGTGTTATACGTTCGAGTGGTTAATTAATATTGATGTACTGAGTATTATGTAGTTAAATATTATGAACTACCCAACTTTGCAAAATTAAAGTATTGGGTTTGAATTTGTAAGGGAGATTGAAATAAACGAAAGTACAAAAAAGGGCGAAGCAAGAGTTAGGTTGGAAAGTGAAATAATCGGGTTGAAGGTAAGAATAATAAAGTCGGTGGCCCTAGTGAGAAAATGAAATGTGGGCCTGGGCTTCCCCCCAGAAAGTACTGTTTCCACTTGGGGAAAACAACCCATCGAACTGTAGCTTCGTCCCACTTCCATTACTGGAAGTTTATATCATTATAACCAATCATAACATAACAACACATTTTAGAGATGGGCAAGCATGGAATTTTGTCGAATGGGTGACGTGGCAGCTGCTCGTCTTATCGCTCTTTCTTTTTCTTACGGCTTACTTATTTTTGTTATTTTTAACCCTTTTTTTCAAGTAGGGCCCAATTCCTGAATGTCCGTTTACTTATGAACACATCCCCTTTTATTTGTTTATTTGTTTACTTTTGATCACAAATTAAATAATGATATTGTTTTGTTGGCGCGGTTAGGCCGCACTCCGTGCATCTATTACAATTGTTTTTTATAATTCTTAACCGTTTATTATATTTTTATAAGTTAAAAATCTTAAAATTTTAACAAAATATTTATAAAAAAATACATAATAGAGCAAAATGTACTGCAGCATATATCTATTTTATTAGGTAATATTATGATTATCCAGCTGTAAATATTATTATATTTAATAATAATATATTTTTTTTCTAAGTTAAGAATTAAAATAAAAGAATTAAATAAAAAATATAAAGATGTCCACCATAGTGGAATTAATTTTCATAAATTAAATTATGATTTTTTTAGCATAAAATATTATAAAATAAAAATTAATTTATAATTTTATTTTATATTTAAAATTTTTTATAAAAGTACTTATAAATATAAAATTATAAATTAAATTTTATTAAAGTATAAAGTATTATAGTCCTTAAATAATTTAAATAAAAGTATTTAAATTATTTTTATTTAATTTTAAAAATAAAAATAAGACAAAATTTTTTTATAAATTTAAACTACAAAATAAAAATAAAATCATAAATTTTTGAATATAAAATAAAAATATTTTAAATTTTATTTTAAAAATTAAATTATAAATTATTTTAGTATAAAATATTATAAAATAAAAAATTAATTTCATAATTTTATATTTATATTTAATATTTTTTTAAAAAATACTTACAAATATAGAATTATAAATTAATTTTTTATTTTATAATATACTAAAATAATTTATAAATGAATAAAATCTTATGAATTTAAATTATAAAAATAAAATTTATAAGTTTTTTTGAATATAAAATAAAAATATTTTAAAATTAATTTTTAAAAATTAAATTATAAATTATTTTAGTATAAATTATTATAAAGAAAAAGATTTAATTTATAATTTTATATTTATATTTAATAAATTTTTAAAAGGTATTTATTAATATAAAATTATAAATTAAATTTTTTATAGTATAAAGTGTTATAATTATTTGATAATTAAATAAAATAGTTAAATTATTTTTTTAGATTTTGAAATAAAAAAATAAAATTTTTCTAAATTTAAATTATAAAATAAAAATAACATTTATAAATTTTTTTGAATATAAAATAAAAATATTTTAAAATTAATTTTTAAAATTAAATTATAAATTATTTTATTATAAATTATTATAAAATAAAAGATTTAATTTATAATTTTAAATTTATATTTAATAAATTTTTAAACAATACTTATGAATATAAAATTATAAATTAAATTTTTTATAGTATAAAGTATTATAATTGTTTGATAATTTAAATAAAATAGTTAAATTATTTTCATTTAATTTTTAAAATTAAGAATAAAATATTATTTTTATAAATTTAAACTATAAAATAAAAATAAATTCACAAATTTTATGAATATAAAATAAAAATATTTTAAATTTTATTTTTAAAAATTAATTTATATAATTTTTTATAGTATAAAGTATTATAAATTAAAGTATTAAAATTATAAATTAAATTTAGAATAAAATTTTTAAAAAATAGTCAATTATTTTAGTTTAAGAGTTTATAAGATAACAATTGGGATTTGTAAGATAAAAATAAAAAATTTACGTGATAAAAATTTGTATTTTTTTACTTTTAGTGAAGAAAATTTTATTATTTTTTAAATGATAAGAAGTATTTATTGTAAGTGATGCATAAACATATTTTTGATGATGACATATAACTGTAATAAATCATGATGACAATTGAATGAAAACTAGTTA
Organism: Trichilia hirta; assembly: GCA_035221805.1. NCBI lineage: Eukaryota > Viridiplantae > Streptophyta > Magnoliopsida > Sapindales > Meliaceae > Trichilia > Trichilia hirta. Next base: position 2,893,072 of record JAWDEX010000020.1, on the reverse strand, counting down.
AAGTTCACTTGATTTAATTTATATTTGACGATTCTTAAGTTCGTCGTGCTTAAATTGAAGGATCATGTGATTTAGAGATTGATTAATTAGTTAAAATTATTTGAAACATATTGGTATAAGCTTGTTTTTAAGTTATAAAGTATTTTACTAATTATTTCTTTGAGAAATTAAGTTATAAGTATAACAGGTCGGTATTTAAATTATTGATTTCTTTTACTAATGATTTCTTTAAGTATTGATACTCTAGCAACTAAAAATTTTAAGATTGACATTATCATGACAAAAGGACTAAGGATCGATATGCAAGAAGTTTTTGAGAGTTAGGAAAGATTTACAAGATGACTAGATCAGCTCTTTTATAAAAAGTATTGATATATTCAACTAAACATGATTACACTTAAGTTTCCAAGAACTGGTGCTTAAAATTATAACTTAATTAGATTGATACTTTTGGAGAAAGTATCGACACTTTTTGTCAAAAAATTTCTCAGATGTCAGATTTGATCAATGACTTCTATAAGATCTATACATAAAAAAATTGGTTCGATATAAGTTTTTATATTTAAAAAAGTATTGGCACCCTCAAGATAAATATTAGGACTTTCTGGTCTTCTTTATTTTAATAATAACTTTTGCGAGAAATAAATATGAACATTAAATGCATTATAAAGAGCTATTAAAGACAAGCACGAACAATCTCGTCAGTTTAAATAGAAAACTTATCTATAAAGATAAAGGAATTTTAATCAATTGTGCAAGAATCTAAGAAAATTTTATTATTGTGATTGTTAGGTAAATCTTTACATGTATAAAGAAGATTATATGGGGTTACTCTTCACCAATTTTAAAAAATAATAATTATTTAGTTGCTTTTTACTATTAAAAAAGGAATTTTAAGTGGGTTTCACTTAACCAGTTACTAACAAAGAGAAAAGTGAACTTTAATATAGAGAAAAATTGAGAGAGTAGATGTAGGCCTTGATGAGTACATAAAAGTGTATGAGTATTAAGGTTTAAATTTATCATTTTACACTTTGAATATAGTTAATTCTCTCAAATTATGCATATTTCTAATCTTTAGAATAAATTTTATATTATTGGTAATTTGTGTTTATTTTTGTCTTTGATGCAGTGATAGTAAAAAGGCCATAACTTTTCATTCAAGAGAGCTTTTGAGGTGATTCTTATTTCTATAAAAAGAAGACTTAATGGAAAAAAAATTTCATATTTGAACCAACTTCTAGTTCGGACTTCACATTGCAGTTTCGAAGCCATCATTCAAGCCCATTCACTATTCTAGTCTAGCCCGACCTTGTTTCAATATTTTGACCATAACTTTTGATATAAATTTTAGATTGACTTGAGAAAAGTTTTAGATTAAAGAGAAGACAATTATCTAGAACTTTTATGTTTATCGCTTCGCCTAAATCATTCATCTTTGAGGTCATCCATGACATTTTTGAAGCATTCAAAATTGTTGACTTCATTTGTCAAAGATTTCATCCAACTTTGTCAACAATTATAATCATCCTCTTTGACAATTTTGCTCTCATTTTGTCTATAAATATAGAACTATTTGTTCTTTGTGAGGATACATGAAGATTCTTGTAAATTAATTTCGTTCATAATATTACTCATTTCTTCTTATATCATGTCTTTCTAAATTTCAAGCTAAGGCTA
>JAWDEX010000020.1:2852505-2862673 GCA_035221805.1 Trichilia hirta | reverse complement strand
AAGAGATAACTATCTATTAGCTAGAAGATACGGTCAAATTAAAAATTCTGTGGTGGTTTCAATTCAATGATAATTCTAGACCTCCTGGAGGGTTTTGTCTATTAATGGATATTAAAGAAGCTTGTATGACTAATAAAAATTCCTGTGTGAGATGTAAGTTGCAATGGATACCACCTGTAGTTAATTATATGAAGTTCAATGTGGATGGATCAGCCATGGGTAAACCTGGACCTGTGGGAATTGGCGGTGTACTGAGAGATCTCGAAGGGAGAATTATATATTTATTTTCTTGCAATGTGGGGATTATGGATTTCAATGGAGCAGAGTTAATGGCAATTTTAAAAGCTGTCAAGGTTTTGAAGGGGAGAAAATTGAATACTGATAGTGTTGTAATCGAAAATGATTCGTTTTCTGCTATTGCGTGGCTTTTAGAAGAAGTTGTGTGAAAGTATAACTACATTATTAATGAAGTAAAAAATCTTTGACAATCTTTGGGTATTATCTCATTGATTTTTAGAAGAAGGGAATCAAATTCTTTTGCCAATTCTCTTGCAAAATTAGGGATAAATAGGGTAGTAAATTTAGGTGCATGGGTAATGTATGGATAAAGTTGATTCTTACAACTTTTATTGTGGTTTGATATGCTACTAGTTCAGGTTAGATAGGCTCGATATTTATTTGGGAAACATGAACACCATAATTCATTGGGGGGCTTTGTATTCTAATTTATTCCTAGATTTTAGAGGGTTGTATTTGTCCATTTGATCTTTTAATGAAAATTCATATGCATTCCAAATAATAATAATAATAATAATAATTCTCTAAATTTCTGGATTTTTATAAATATATCTGTACACAGTTTTTTATTTGTGTAAAGTAAGTCCTTGAGCTCTATAAAAATAATTAAAATATCATTTAGTGTTAAATTATTTTCTAATACAATGTTAGAAGATCAAAATTCAACGTTAAAATGATAATTTGTCTTCAATAATGCTTGGGGACTTACTTATCTTACAAATAAATAAACAATTCCTTTATTCATAAAAGTGTAAAAGCTCAAAAATTAGGATTTCGAATGTCATTGTTTTATATATAATCTATAGAGCTCTCCTTCAACAAATAGCTTAGGTATTATTAACTTATTAGGACATTTTTGTTAGGTAAGAATTACGTATACATGAATAAAATTTCATTTCACTTTTAAAGTATATATATACAAATAAATTCATAAAATTCCTTCCTGTGCGAAAATTTTTGTTAGTGTAACTGAACTGACCATCTCCTTGACGATAATAAATGAATAAATATATTAATAGATACCATTAATGAAACTCAAGTATTTCATCGTAAGAGTATGGGCAAAGGATTTTTGAGACAGAGAAAAATCTTCACATTTTTATTTTTTATCATATTTTTGAACGTAAATTTGTTGGTTTGAATTTTGAAAAAAAAAAAATGAATACATCTGCAGAAAAAAAGAAAGAATTTAAAATAATTAATTATGATACCAAATACTTAATAATAAAAAAAAATATGTAATTTAAATTTTATTTTTATGAAAATATTATCAAATTAACTTACACTAAAAATTTAAGAAATTAATCATTATTATAAGCGTCACCTTTTACTTCACTAAAATGGACGAAGGAAGAAATTAATGGTTCGCCATTGCCAATATATCTAATAAACTTACCGATTGTCTAATTCATGTATTTCTTGCAATCTAACCTTCTTATTTGCATAAATTCTTTCCTTTTAATATATTATAATCCTAAACCCGAATATGGTGTATCTTTTAATATTGATATCTAGTATGGCTTCTATGCATTTAACATTTTATTTAACAGTTTGGAAAATATAAACAAAGTCACAATTTAATTCGTAAATTATCCCAGACGTTTCTTTCCATAAAATAATTTGAAATAAAGGAAGAATGGCAAAGATTAATGCCAGCAAATTCTGTTAAATACTCCTATGTGTTACGTGTTTTGCCTTAACCATTCTTCTAAATATAGATTAATTCATGTATAATATGGTTAACAATGGAGAAATAATTATTGATACTATTATGACCTAAGTTTATTATGTGCTGCGTTTCTAATATAGGTAAATTTATTAATGACTTTCGTTTATACTGCAAGATGCACCTGCAAAAAAAAAGTTACAATTAGTGTATATATATATAGATATATATATATAATTTTGATAGCAATACCTAATTTCTTTTGCATCTCTTCAATTTTATTAATAAATTTTTTTTATAAAATATTAGAGTTAACTGAATAACAAGTATTGTACATTTTAAAGAGTAAAATCAGTAATCTAATGATTATTTAAAGTAAAGACTGATCATTTAATTGAGATGTATTTTCAATTACAATAAAAATAATTAGATTATAACATATCGGAAATAACTAACAATGACTATTCATTTTAAAGAGTACATTTTTTGATTAATTGAAGGATTAACTAACATAACAAAATTATCCAGGCGGTAAAAATAGTAAAGTAATTAAAATACAATTAATTTATTGACGGTCATCTTATTTATAAAATAGAATCCCAAATATACTAATAAATTTTAAAATTAAAGGAACAGTTATTTGGCTGATTACATAACAAATATCGTGTTTTAATAAATTTAGGAATCCAATTGAACTTTAATGTTAACCGAGTGTATTTTGTTATGCGTATCTTCTCTCTCTTTCTCTTTAAATTTGATAATTCTCTGTACAGTTGTAGGATCTCTCAAAACTTTAGACTGTCCACAAATTTCAATAAAAATTCCCAAATAATGAAATGAAATAAAATAAAATAAAATTCATCATTGTCTATAAAATATAAACAATAATAATTAATTAATATTAATATAATAACAATGCAGTAACATGTCAAATAGATTATAAATAAAATTATGAATGATCATTTTCGTTGAAGATAATTAGTTTTAATGTTAACAACTAACATTAATTAAATTATAACATATCGGAATTGAGTAATAATGACTATTCATTTTAAAGAGTATAATGTACGGTTAATTAAAATAATAAAATCATCTAGTTGATGTAAAAATTAAAGAAATTAATAACATTAAACTATTAATGATCATATTATAATTTTATCAGCCGCAAAAAATAAAAATAATTCATTAATATTACCATAGTGATCATACGAAAAAATATTATATATTATGATAAATAAAATAAGGAGCAAAGATCATGTTGGCGGAATATTAAATATTATTATAAATAAAATAATGAACATCGATCATTTTGGCGGGAGAGAAAATACTAGTACAACAGTCAATAAAATACAAAATAAAGACAATATTCTGGATAAATTTATTTATATATATGTATATGTATATATTTGATAATTCTATGACCGATAATATTTATTTCTCCTAAGTCTTAGGCAATAATATTTACAAATCTATAAATTATCCCAAAAAATTGATAGAATAATATTCATTGACCATAACCTTTCAAATCATCTTCAACATATAAATATTAATATATGATAAGAAACTGAGAAAGAAAAGAAATAAAATTTTTCAATAAATCTAAATTAATCATTATAGGTTAATCATTTATTTTATATAATTGTAAAATTTTTTATGAAGAAGAGTTTGAGCCAACCCAGGTAGACATAATGAGGGAAAAACGAAAGACAAGTAAAGAACAACAAATTATATACAGACACAAGAGTTGACAGTAAGAGCACGGCGCTTAGTGAAAGATGAAATTAGTTTCCATAAAATGTCAGATTTGGAGAGAGAGAAAATCATTCTAAGAGAAATATATAGCACAGGTATTGCGAAATTAGAGTTTATCTAAGACACTGTATCCAATTGGACAGAAGCCAACGATGACACTTCACTTCCATGGTTGTCTGTTCTTCAACTGCAATTATGATTCCATTCCATCATTGGAAATTTTGCTTTATATAGATAATTATCCTCTTAGATATGAACACACACTATCCCCATTATCTATTATATAAAGCTCCATCTCCATTTTCATTTTGCATACAATTATTATACTCACCAAAACAAGAGTGAGGGAGAGTTTCAGTGCTAGTGGGGTGTTTCTTGCATATACAACACTTCTTGTCTCAAAGAGTTCTTTGCCTCCGTTCGGTAAAACCTCTTTTCTTTGTTGCTTCTACGTCAGGTTGATTGATGATTATGTGTTTGCTTTTTTGTATGTACTTTATTTGTCTGTGTTATTTCTTTAAGTTGGGGTTTGATATCATTACCCTAAATATTAATTTTTATCTGTTTTCGATTTAAGCCGCTCCAATTTATCCATTTGGTGGATAGTTCTACGATTTAAATTTTTTTTTTTTTTTTTTTTTTTGTTAATTTTTGGTCCAGACAATCACAAAAAATCTTTTTGGTGGAAAATTAAAACTTTCTCATCCTAAAAGATAAAAGGTTAGATTTTTGTGACTAGTCACAATGGCGATTGTTAATTTTTTTTTCTTACTTTTTCCTTTCCATTGACAATCTTCTTGATACATGACCCATAGATATGTGATGCACTTTGGACAAAAAAATCCTCCATGCTGGATCATCGTGATACTTGCAACAAGGGAAATTAAATTTGCCTTTTCAACTTTTGTTTTCTGGGTATCCATTTGTTTTCATTTTATATGTGTAAATGGACCAACAATCATACGAAGCCTCAAAATCCAAAATCGTCTGTCATATGTGGCTATGTTTTTGTAACTAAAATATAATGAGAAAAAAAAACATTGATCTTCACCTCAGATTTATTTCTTGTTTTATAAAATACTTAGATCTAATTGCCATTTCTACAATTTTATCCTTTTCTTCCGAATTTTCTTTTTTTATTATTGTTTGTTGTTTGGGGCCGGATCTTTATGACTATATGAGATGGTTGCATATCTTTCTTTTGTTTAGTTCATTTATGTAAATAAATATAATTTTTTATTTCTTTATATAAAGCTTCTTAGTTGTTAAAATTTTTATTTTTTCCCCCTTTTTTCTACTTACCACTACTCCAATCCCCACCCTACCTTGTAGATAAATACGGATTAAATTTAGTGCTCCATGTAAGAAATCTTATCCCTCCTCCCCATGACAAGGCACCTAAAAACTAACTTCTTTTACATTGATAATCTAAATTCTATATTGATCTGTTATATTTAAAGCGTCATCACACACACACACACCCATATATATATATATTGATGCATCTTTGATTATAGAATCCTGACTAGTTTAAGCTAATTTCTTTTGTAAGCAGTCATCAGGATGTTAATCTCTGTCTGTTTCTTTTTTAAACAGAAACTTTATCCTTCAGATTTCCTTTCCTAAAATATGTTAATTCTGATTATCTTTGTTTAAATAACATGCATAGATTAGTAACCTTGTGATCCACTTCTTTCTTCATTTGTTTTACTCTTGTACGAACTACTCTTGGCCATGATATCCTTGACATTAGGCGGCCATATATCTCAAATACTATTGCTTTATATCATTATGAATGATCATAAAAGGCTGAAATCTCATCATCTGTTAAATTCTTGTAAGTTAGCCTATATGTATATATTTCTAATGCAAGTATTAGTGAGTGAATGAACTAGAAAAAGTTGTCTTTTAATTGTTGTTCATTTAATTTATAACTCAGTTCTCCGTTTCAGTTTGTTAGTTTGAAAGTTTTACTTATTACTCTACATACTTCATTCGAATATATGAACATGGAAATGTTCCCAAAAAGTTAGTATAGTCAATAAATGTTCTCTCTTTTCAAACGTTTGATTTCCGGTCTGCAGATCGAAAGGTCGTACTATTCTGCTTTCTGAAAGAATGCGAGGGCAAGGGCGAAGGCGAGGGCGAGGGCAAGGGAGTAGTTCCAATTCATATGCAAATAACTTTGGCTTTAACCAGCAACAACTCGAAATCCTCTTCCAGTTTTGGTTGGATATGAATTCTAACCATGATGCTAATGGTCCTAACCCCTTGAACGGCTTGACTTCTAACATTAACAACCAAGAACAGACTAGTTTTGTGGCATTATTAAATGAAATACATGAGAATCGTTCAGGCAGGGGTCAAAGGTTTGAACGAACAAATTCTGAGCATGGTCAAGTTGGAGACGGGCCACCAATCACGCAAGGAAACATCGACTTAAATGCAACATATGACGAGAACTCAAATTATTTGGTTCCGCAAACGGTAGCAAGTCTAAACCTACATCTTTCTAAACCTGGTGGACAAGAAGCTGATTGGAATCCATGTGCTATAGATTCTTCAGGTACTACCAGTTATGTTTTGAAAGAAGATGATAGAGGACAGAGCGATTCATCCAACGGTAGACGCCTATCTTGCAAACGAAGAACACCTGAAGGTGTTTCCAGGCAACTGTTGTTGGGCAGCAGTTCTAGCTCTGGTCAACAAGCTAGAAATTCTGAGCAAACAAATATTATTGCCCAAGAAAACACAATTATATCTGGTGCCTGGATTAATCATGCAAATATCAGTAATTTGGGACAGTTGGAAGCTGGACGTGAAATTGGCAGGGGAGTAAATTCTGCCAATCGTGAAATTCCTAACGCGGAAGGGGCCTTTCTCGAAGCTGGTATTGGTGCAGTTGCTATCAATCATCAAAGTTCGAGTATAGCAGCCAACAGATTACTTCAAGGTTCTTCAGTTAATGGACTTGGACCTGCAAGCGTCATCGGAGTCAGCACTGGGATGATGCATCAAGCTTCAAATCAGGCAAGGCAAGCAGAAATCTTCCAGAGAAATATTCGCTCTAGAAGAAACGCAAATCAACAAGATTTCTTACCGGTTGGCTTGTCGACTCGTAATACTATTAATTCTCACCTACAGTCTCCCAGCCAAAACGCTAAGCTCTTCCCACATGAGCATTTTCTGAATCCAATTCTTCTGTCACCTGTTCAAGCAACTCCAACAATGCCCTCTTTTGTGCAAGCTCCAAGTCCTTTTCAGAACCTCCAGCTATCCCGGGGTGTTAACATGCCAACAGTCAGGGAATCATCTACTTCTGCTGCTTTCGGTGGAAACAGAAGAGATGCTCAGCGTCAGGAATGGAACCTGATAAACAATCCAGGAGATATATTTCTTCATCCTGAGCTTGAATTGGGCGAATTGTCTCCCGTGGCAACAAATTTGAATTTGGCCAACAGGAATATAATCTTTGGAAATGCTTCAACTTCTTCTTCTCGGGATGGCCCTAATAGGAGACCATACATTCCCACCTGGCTTTCAAATCCAATCTTCGAGAATAATTACTTCCCAAGACTTACAGGTGCTGCTGATGCTAGGCAAGAAATAGAAAATTCAGCTAGAGATGATAATAATACAAGGCCTCGTCTAAGACCTCGATGGTCAAGATTAATGCCAAGAGCTGAGAGAGAAAATGGTGGTTATCCTGATATTCACCCTGCATTACAGCCTTCGTCTACTCAAAGAAGAGGCAGACAGCTGTTATCTGAGGTAGGCTAAATGGCATACTTATCTTGTTATATCTATGAACTGAACAGGATGATCTAAATAGTTGCTAAATGAATCATTTACCATCAATTAATGAATTTCAACACACACACATATATACAGCAGGTTCACAATGCCATGGCATTTTTACGCAGGAGCGGTGGCTTAAGGTTTGAGGTAAGGTTTTATTTTCATTTTCATTGAGGAAAGAATGTATTCAAATTTATCAAGGTCTAATTTACAGTATGTGATTTGTGTGGCATAAAAGGATTTCATGGTGATTGACAATTCAATGTTTCGTGGATTGCCTGAGGAGGATATACATGAAGATATGCGTCTTGATATAGATGACATGAGTTACGAGGTAACAATAAACCTATGTTACTGTATAAAATTAATATTAATCTATCATATTCGTCTCCACGTGGCAGTGAGAGACAGAAAATATTACTTCATTAAAACAATGATAATGTTAATATATAAAACTTTAAAACGTTACTTGGACAAGTTCTAAGAAAATGACGTACCCATTGGCATAATATTAGGAGCTGCTGGCCCTCGGAGAGGAAATTGGACATGTTAGCACTGGATTAAATGAGAAAGACATTCCGGCAACACTCAGGCTGTATAAACATCTGCCTATCGAAGATGGGTCCACTGTTAATGATGATCCATGCTGTATCTGTCAGGTAAAGACGCAGTAAGTCATTATTCGCTAGCCAAAAAAATTATAAACCTCCAACTCCTCCTAGGATAAATATATTGTATGTTCTATACGTCTATCTATCTCTTATACGGTTTGCAATTAAAAAAAAAACGATATAATTTCAGGAGGAATATGCTGATGGTGAAGATATGGGAAAGCTGGATTGTGGGCATGAGTTTCACGTCAACTGCATAAAACAGTGGCTCATGCAGAAGAATCTATGCCCTATCTGCAAAAGGACAGGCTTGGCTAATGTTCAGGGAGAGCAGTAAAGTTCAAAGGCTCCTTTCGAAACCAAAGATCTTCTGGCGAGCTCGTGATCTTCGCTCTCCGACTCACGTCTGCTTTTATTTTTTCTTTTCTTTATTTCTTTCAGAAGACTGTTCGTCCGCACCGCAGTCGTCTGCCTGTGAGAATGAGATGCCCTAGAGCCTCATTCTCCATCTTGAAAGATGATTTTGATTTTTGAACTAACGCTCTATTATTTTCTTTTTCTAAAAGATAACCCAAAATTCCTGCCTTTTACTTTTGCCCATTAAAATTTTGAATTAAAACAAATCAAATTAAATTAAATTTTATAATTTATGGGAACAGAATGAAAAATTAGGGGATATTAAATAATTTTAAAGAAATAAAAATAATTAGGGGACATTAAATAATTTTAAAAAAATAGAAAATAACGATATATTATACCAGAAGGAGGGAAACGGTATTTTACCCATGCCCATCAAATCTTTGAATAAGGGCTTTGATTCAAAGGCTGCTTTCTCCAAGCCCTCATTTATAATAAGTTTATTAACAATAATATCAATGGCTTGGTTTGATTTGTGAATCCGCCAGAAAATGACATTCACTTATTCCAATTACCTATTATATTAGGACTATTATTCCGTCCATTCTGTTTAATTTTAACGTATGCACAATGTTGATACAATAATTTGTTCTTCTATTCTTCTATAAGTCACAGTCAACGGAGTACGCTGAGTGCTTTGGGAACTATCACGAGTAGCTTGATTATTATTATTGTGGATATAGGCTTTTGGACAATTAATTAGTATCTGTTTTAGGAAAAGTGTTTTTACTCTTGGAATTGTGGCTTCAATTTTTCGCATAGTTTCAATTTCAAGAAAAATTTATTATATATTAATGCTTGCATCGGTTTGTCCACCGAGCAAAGATGCAGACTTGGAAGCTATATTTAGGATGAGGATCCTATTTTCTTGATTTTCCTTCTAAAAGAAAAGTGCTTTTTCTCTTCTGATTGAAGCGATCTAATTTGGTGGTATTGTGGCTTCAATTTTTTGTGTACTTCCAATTTCAAGGAAAATTTTACAATATATTAACGCTTGCATCGATTTGTTAATGAAGCAAAGATGAAGTCTTGAAAATTGCACAAATGAAAATGTTTTCTCTTCTGATTGAGAAGGTGAGGCTATTCAAATTCATGAATGTTTTCTTTTTTAAATTCATCTGGTTAATCTTGATGCTTTTTTCTTCCATGAAATTCTTGAGATTGGATGTGGGTGGGGATTCTTAGCTATTGAAGTTGTGAAACAAGGAAGGTGGCCTTCAAGTAACTATTTTGAATAACGATGTTCAGTTTTAAATCATAGAAAGCAGTCAATCAATTTGAGATTGATTACTCGCATTATTCATAATCTTAGCCATCTCTCCTACCAGTGCTACACCAGATTATACTTTGATTGTCGCCAACTGCCTAAAACCAATAAATATGGTAGAATAATTTCTTGGCAAGTTCTTTTACCTCAAAGTATTATAGAACATGACACAGGATGCAAATAATAACATGGTTCTATACTGCTTTATTGGTGGAACGATTGAAAGTCTCGGCCATTAATTTTTAACTACCTTTTGCAATCATACTCTGTCTCTTTGACTGCTGGCCCCTTAAAGTGATGACACCAAATTATCCTAAGAGAATCTCATTAAAAACTAACGAAATGTTTTCATGGTTTCTT
>JAWDEX010000020.1:2838868-2852405 GCA_035221805.1 Trichilia hirta | reverse complement strand
CATAAAAATAATATATCAAATATCATAATATACAAATTATCAAAATTTACATAATAATATTAAGGTATAAATATCAAAATCGACCTCCGACCTCTCAAGCTAATCAATATCAATATAACAAAATTATCATGTGCAAATAATAAATAATATAGAACAATAAAATTATAAATTCATAAATAAATCACAAATAAGAAGACCTCCTCCTAGTTTTCATCACAATAATAAATTCATTTCATCCAAATATTTCGAGTAATAATGCATAAATTATGTTTGAGTATTAAATTAATTTTATACAATACAAAAAAATATAATTAAATTCACTCACTTATATATTAAAAAATAATAACACACTCCCTAGTGCTCCCCTTGCGATGCGGGCCCCTCTTTGATGTGCTCTGAGCTTACATCAAACAAAATTTTATAATTATAATAATATAAATACTTTTAAATAATTAATTATGCGCAAATAAATGTGCTCAACTCTAATTTAAATTTTTTCTAAAGTTTTCGAATTTTTTTATAGAACCACTTAATTTTAGATACCTAGTTAATTTTTTACTTATAAGGACTCATAAAATTTCATTTGATGCATTCTCACATATTTCAAAAATTTTATTCAAAATTCTAATTTTGCTCTTCCCTCCCGTTTTAGAATTTTTTTTCAACTGTTCAATTTTTAATAACTTTATTTCATCGCCAATTTCAATAATTACAACTTAATTTTATGAATTAAATTTGAATTATTCAAATTCTCAATTTTATAATTTGATCACTGTTTATCATGTCTTAATTTTTTTAATTTTGCTAATTTCATTAAATTAATCACATATAATATTTTTATATATTCTAATTAATACAAATATAAATTTACTTTTATCAATTAGAGTCTAATTAGATTCGAATAAATAATAACTTTAAATTTTAATTCTCAATATCACAAAATTGATGAATTGTGAGAATAAAATAACTTACCAATTAATGATTAAGGACTAGTAAATTTCAATTTAGTGTAAAAATAAGAGAATCTTAAGTTTTTAATTTGGAGTTACTATTTAACCCATTCGAAAAAGCGTCCAAATCAAGAAAATAACGACACTATATTAATAGGACATTGAGATTTGATGCAAAAATGAGAGAAAAATGGTAAAATGGTGGGAGAAATTTCGTTCTCTACTTTCATGGGTTCCAGGGCATGCTTTTGAGGAAGATGAAAAGCGCTCATCAATTTATACTATACATATCTTGGCAAATATCACTTAGATCCCTGATTTATTTTAAAATTTAAAAGAAAAAGGAAATGAGAATAGTTTTACAATCTAAACATTTGACAAATAGCATCATCAAAATTGTTGCAAGTTTCAAAACAAATGATATATATAATTTTAAATTTTTTATTATTATTATTAAAAAAATTGATATATATAACTTAAATACCGTTATCGAAAAATAAAAAAATTACTGAATATAACACTTAATTTTGATAGGAAAACTTTTAAATCTTGCGTTCAAAAGCATTCAAGCACATTTTGCGTATATGCAAGCGATTGAAATATGATTAGGATTGGCAATTTTATCTCGAACATCCATATTTACGGACATCCATTCGTTTTTTATGAATAAGTATGGGAAAAACCGAATACAGATAGTCAAAACAAATAAACAAATCGGATATAGATAAACAAAAATATTCGTGAATATTAGAAAAAAATAAACGACTATTCATTTTATCATTAACTAAATCGATGTTTTTTTAATTTTCTTATATAAATCGATTAATATCTCTCTATTTTATTTTACCCTAACTTTCTCTAGCCAATGATTTTTTGACCTAACTCTTTATCTCTAGCCGATGACATAGCAGCAATGGAGCAGCAAATCATATCAGAGAGAATGAGAAGAAAACTTAAGGAAGTTAATGCATTTGCTCTAGCCCATCTTACTCTTATACGAGACCATATCAATTTCACCTTTTAGGTTTGCTCCCTCTCTCATTCTCCTCTTTCTATTATTTATATTTTCGCTAATTAGGGCTCTTTTTCTTGTTCTTTTCATGTGGGTATATCTGACTGTTGATGGCTATATTGTGAAAACTGATGTTTATTTTAGCTATATAAACTACTTTTTAATAGATAGCTTTATCATTAATTTCTTATACACTTGATGGTTAGATTTTTTTGATAAATTTTTGAGTTGGAATTAGATTTAGAGAAGATGGGTTGTTTTTTATTGAAATAAAAGAAAATATAACTTTATCTCATTTTTCATAATTTTTTTACTTTTTATTTTAATCATCTATGATTTTGTAACTAATAATTACCTACAAGAAGTGTGCTTTAAATATGCATATAATTACTTTAATAGAAAAAGAAAGCAAGAAGAAATAACCAATTGTGTTGAAAATTGCAGTGCGTTGGTCATTAGAGCTTGGCAACATTTTGAAAACGAGATGGCGAAGTTTTAGTTTCATTTTCCATTAGCCCCTAATTTGGTTGAAAATATTTAAAATTATTATTAGAATAAAACAAATATATACAAATATCTGTACGAATATGAATATTTATATATTTTTAATGGATACAAATACGAACGAGAGTGTAAATAAATATAAATAATAAATTTAAAAACGAATAAAAAAATATAGGGGTAGGCAAATTTGAGTCGATCCAATGCAAGTCAATTCAATTTGTTAATTTACACAATTTGAATCAACTTGCAAATTAAATTTTACAATTTGTCATTTGCGAATTAGATTGTGGATTAAATTAAATTCAGTCTGCCAATCCACAAAAAAAATATAATTGATTTTAATATTATTAATTATTTTTACATAAATATAAAAGAAATGTTATTTTCTTACTAGTTCTATTTTTTCATTCTATTTTTAATTTACTTTTATCATCTTTTGTCAAAATCTATAAAAAAAAAATAACTAAGTAATATTCAATAGTAAGAATTAATGTAACTATTTTAACATAAAAAGTATTGGATATATTATAAATTTATTAATTTATTTATATGATAAGTTATATTTTATTCTTTTTTAACTTAGATTTGTTCCAATTTAAGCAACTTACGTATTTAAATTTAAATTTTGAATAATATTTTTAAATTTAGGTTTAAAATTTAATCCTCAAAACTAATTGAAATTTAAATATAAAATTTTGATAAAATTTACAAATGTAAAAGTGTGTATGGTACATTGATAAAATTTTGAGTGTTATTTTTATATCATGCAAAATATTATATGCTAAATTATCAAAAATTTTATAATGAGACAATATTTATATTGAAAACATTGATACCACTTATCTCCAAAAAAATATAAAAACATCTGATAATAATATAACACTACCACACAACAGCTCATATAAATGGGATTCATACAAAAATTTATGTGCACGACTATTTTAAAGTTATGGCATGATGAATTGAAGAAGCAATGGAGCCAACACAAAATATAATTACAGTTTTATCAAACTCATGCTGACTGAGCCAGGCAGTCATATTGTATGAGTTTCTCTAATTCAACATATCCTTTCTCGAATTTCACGTTTAACCAAAAGTCCGGAGATGGCGAGAAGTAAGTGCTTTCTCGTTTTAAACAATCAAACCAACAAACGAACAAACCACTTTAATCGGAGATCGTAGCCCATTCCAGGTTCCTTTTCCATGTTTCGGAAACAGAACGGACCTTCAGTTATCTTGTGCGTGAATTTGGTGAAATTCATGCAACAACGCCATTTCAAAAGCAATGTTATAAATGTAGAGTTAGAGATTCAGATATAGACATGAAAATCGTTAAGATACTTGTTGATCAACTTCCGTTCCCATCGAATCCTCGGAAAACCTATGACGTACGTCTAGGACTGTTTTTCTTACCGCCCATTCTTCCTCACCTTTTTATTTTCTTTGTTTCTTTGTTTCTTCCTTTATTTCTTTTTTTCCTTCGTGTCAGATCAATCTGTGCGTTGTATTTGTTTGGTCAGACTTAAAATCAACTGAAAACTAAGCAAAATGATCGAAATACGTAGTACAATAATGTCAAGTTGGAGGTCAACATCTGATAAAGTTAAGATTTTAGAGTCTTTTCCATCAAAGAGCAAAAGAACTTCAGAAATGCACAGTTCAAAACTGACTAGTCTTTCAACAGCAAGCTTTCTTTCGACTCTCTCTACAATATCTTTATTTCATATACCATTAAATCCAAATGCATGACAATGACAATACGAAAAGGTTCCGCCAAGAACGCAGCGTTCCTTCCTCAAAGAAAAAGTGATGGGCGGAAATTATACGTACTTTTCCATTATTTGTACGAGAGTCTTATCTGCAACGCAATCATAACAGTCACAGCTGTTGGCAACTACCGGATGAAAGATGACATCATGAATTTTAAGCCTCTCCCTCTTCTTTTTCCTTTCGAAAGAAAATCAATTGATTAGGAGGTTTGACCTGGGAAACAGCAAATATAAATCTGGTATTTCATTGTATGGTCAGTTCTCAGTTGATAGCTATCCATATGAAACATACACGCAAGCTCATTCTGGAATAATTTTTCAACGGCCTTTCATTTCATGCTTCAACGACCCCAAATGAAGTACTTTAATTGAGTTTCTATTTTTTATACAATTTGCTGATATCTTACTGTTACATAATTTTATCTTCTTTCCACAGTTAATACGTGTTTCTACCATAATATTGGATTTCATCATCTTAAGTTCAGTTATTGAGCTATACAATACACGAGATCTTTAATTTATTTGAGTTTAGATGTTACAGGATAAAATCAATCGTGTCATATTCATATCCATAATCATATTGAACTTTGGATAAGAGAAATGATGTTAAAGTTCATCAACATGAATTGCATTTCCATCTCATTCCGTTATCATATCATATTTACACCAATGTTTTGCTTTTCCATCTCACATCTATGTACTATAACATAAGGGATTAAATTATAAGTATTAACTATTGATTTCTTTAACATTGTTTAGATAAAAATTTAATACTAAATAAAAAATTTCTTTAATACTGAAATGTCATGAGATTGAAGCAATAGATGATATATATTAATAAAAAAAAAAACGAATTTTATTTAAATTAGTGTTATTAAATAAGTTTTAACCTTTATTTTTCAAATAAGACAAAAATACTACAATTTCAAATACATTTAAATAAATTTAGATTTCTATTTTGTGTTTCGTATGAATACGGAATAAGTCAAAGTTGCATATCTCTATCTTATAATTTGTATATTATAATATAAGTGCTTAAATATATATCGACTAAGCATTTTAACTTTCGGTTTCTTCAACACGGTCGATTAATTAATGCATATAAGATCAGTTTTTCATGTTGTATAGATCACAAATACAATCTCATTGTTTTTTTCTTTTCTTTTCTTTTTTTTTTTTGGTTAGGAAACATAATCTTAAAATTAAAATATAAAATAGTGGAAGAGAAAATAAAATAAAATATAGAATTATGTTTTGCCAATGGGTCTGGTCTGTTCTGCTAGGACAAAAGTTCAGGGTCGAATAAAATATAGTAAATCTAACTGGTACGGATTACGGTGCATAGAATGATAAAAGAAGACGTCAATTTTCTAACGGTTACACTGCATGGGCGTGTCATGGGCAACGCAGCAATGGTGTGAGTGGAATTCTCCAGACAGAAGCAAGCAAGCACGGCCAACTTTGTTAACAAATATTTAACCGCCACTTTGAACGCTGCACAGTTCAATCTGTCGACGACGCAAATAAAACATAGACCGCTTTAACCCACTGTGAAAGTTGGGCAAAACTTTACCCACTCGCGGGAATAGCGTGTGAATAAACGATCGCTATTTACGTAATTGTATTAAACCCCCGCCCGCTGTGTCTCAAACTCCCGGCTCTATTAATGCTTATGTTATTTGGAAGAGCAGGGCAGACAAAGTAAAAGCAGCGTCAGCAGAAATAAATCAAGCGAAACCGAGAAAGCAAAATTGTAACTGGAACGAAACCCATAAAGAATCTGGAAAAAGATACACGAGAAGCTAAATGGAAAATCATGTGTATGAATACGACAGCATCAACAATAACAACAACAACAACAGCATTGACATTTACTCTACTTCAGCTTCCTCATCTTCACAATCACTTCATAACAACCATCCTCTGTCGTCGTCGGATGAAATCTCTCAGCTTCTTCATCAGATTCTCTCTCGTTCGTCATCATCAACCACCACCGCCACAACAACAGCGACAGCAACGGTGTCCCACATGGTCACACTTTCACAGGAGAATGATCACCCTTTGAACAAATCAACGGGGATCTCAGCCGTTGATTTGGTGAACACGTCAGGAAGTGAAGTACGTTTGTCTGGAAATGTGAGGGTGAGTGGAGTCAACTTGTCGTCTTCATCTGTTGGAGTTAGTGAGAACGAGCACACTGACGAGCATGACTGTCTAAGCGAGGTACTTCGTTTATTTAGAGTTCTTAAACGTTAAATATTCCAATTTTTTATCTTGTTTCCGTTTGTTTATCGGGAAAATGTGGATAAAGCTCAAAGAAAGTAAAAGCTTGAATTTTTTGACCTTTGGGTATTTCTTTAATTTAAATATATAAATAGTAGTCGTTTATTTTTGAAAACGTTGTTTCTATTCTGAGTTTTGATCATGGTTGAATTGTCATTAAAATTTAAATTTCTTAATAATTTCGTAAACGCAGGGTGTTGAACCATTGGTTAATGAGGTTCAAGCCGAGTCAGAGCGTCCTCGCAGTTCATCAAAAAGAAGCAGAGCTGCAGAGGTCCATAATTTGTCTGAAAAGGTGTTTTGTGTGTCATTGAGGTTTTGTTATCATTCTCTGATGGGTAGTTTGATAGCAATGGTTTGTTTTTTATGGGTTATTTGAAGTTGGTAATTTTTTTTCAAACTTTTATAAATGAGCAGAGGAGAAGGAGCAGGATTAATGAGAAAATGAAAGCATTGCAAAACTTAATACCAAATTCTAATAAGGTAGTCACATTTAAATTTGGTCGGTTTCATGGTTGGCTGCTTTTGTTTTATAAAAATTGCATATTTGGTTGCAAGTTGACTGATTGTACTACTTTATTGACGGTAGACCGACAAGGCATCGATGCTTGATGAAGCAATTGACTACCTCAAGCACCTTCAGCTCCAAGTGCAGGTTTTTGATTTCTCTTTCTTCTAATTTCCTTTTTGATAGTTTTACTTTGATGCACTTTCGTACATTTGGTATTGAAGCCTTTGTTTTAGAAATTTTAGCTACTATCTGAGTAGCAGTCACGTGCAGTCAATTAGTTCAACTGATTGATGTTACTTTCTGTTGGATTGAAATTGTTCCTGGAATCCCCTTTTCTTAAGTGGAGATAAATTTATTGGGCAGTGGAGGTCCTTGTCCATCTCCTCTGCACTATGTTTTTTGCCGAAAAAGGGGAAAAATTAGGGAATGCTGACACTTAAGATGATAGAACTGCAGTGTAATATTTAATTGCAGTCTTGTCTTGGACATAGTGGTGCAATGTAGTCAAGTAGAAACCTTTTTATTTGATTTAGAGCTTGATAAAAGAAAAATACTTAACCTAGAATAGAAGTCAGTGTAGCCTGGATTGGACAATCAGAAAAGCGTGTCAAGAATCAAGCAGGAGCAACAGATTACACCATTTTGGCATTATTCTATCTGGGACAAAACATAATAGAGTTGCACCGCAAGATTCAAATAAAACTTGTGTGGAGGTTAGGGTCGAAATTTGTTGCAAAAAAATATATAAATTCAGCTTATAAAGGAAAGATGCTTGACATGGAAATCACTATAGCTGATTAGATCTGAAGCTGATTAATAATAATGCAGCAAATAGTAATGGGAGATAAGGCACATCAAATTTCAAAGCAGCAGAAAGAAAAAGGAAGAGGAACAGACAATTACCATATTTTCACATAGTTCTAACTGTGCAAGGCATCTGGTCTTCATGTTTTTGTAAGATAGCTCTGGCAAAAGCCATAAAAATGCTTGGAATGATTACCAATCGGTCCGTTCTAATATATTAATAATGCTGGGAGGAGGATGAATCAGTCTGTTCTAATATCATTCTTAGTGTAAAACAAAGATGGATTATAAGAAATGTGCACCCTCAAATTTTATGCCTCTAATAGACATTGGTAGCAGGAGATTTTTTGTCTC
Source organism: Trichilia hirta (assembly GCA_035221805.1). NCBI lineage: Eukaryota > Viridiplantae > Streptophyta > Magnoliopsida > Sapindales > Meliaceae > Trichilia > Trichilia hirta. Next base: position 2,844,218 of record JAWDEX010000020.1, on the reverse strand, counting down.
AGGAGAACAGAACTGTCATTTTCAATTTTATTGCTTAAAGCTATTACTCTATTGTATACTTGTTCCAATAAATGATTTTTGGTGCAACAGTTGGATCCAACGGAGAAATCTGTCATAAAAGGTCAGAGAAAGTTTCTGGGAATTTGAATAAACGGATGATTATGCTCAATTAATGACCAGATCCCTATGCCACATATTATTGATTTCTGTCTTTCAACCTTAAATTGAACAAAGCTATGGAATAAAAAGAAAGAAAGTGATTTGAACATGATTAATGATGTGAATGAAAAGGTATTGATGATTATTATGGTAAATGAGTTTGGTCCTGACTTGTTTATGTGATGATTGTCATTTCAGGTGTTAACAATGAGAAATGGATTAAGTTTACATCCTATGTGCTTGCCTGGTGAACTACCACCAATTCAGTTCTCTCAGATGAGAATGGGAATTGTTGCTGAAAATGGGTCTCTGCTTATGCACTCAACAGGCACACTTATGCCGAACGTGTTCAATCTACCTAACCAACGTGCTTCCTCAAACCAGTTACCACAATCTAATGTGTTAAATATTATAAATTCAGAAACCTCATTTCCGGTAGATTCATCAATCCAGGCAAACTATGGAGCCTTCCACCTTGATACATCTTCTGGGGTAAGCCTGAATAACCACTTTTGTAAATAATCATGAGTGCAGAATTAAGGAATCATATTAGTCAATCTAATATATAGTCTTTCAATGGGAAGGAAACATGCAGGTTGAACATGTCGCCAAATCAACAGCTAAATGCAACTCATTCTGAGACAAGTCCACCAGGTGTGTTCACTAAGCCTGCATTCCTTAACTAACCAAATTATATAGTTTGAAGATTCACGTGTTTGGATTTTCAACCCTTTGTCTGACATGGCTTTATGTATTGAATTTAAACCTGGAGCCAAGCTACAGTTTGGCATCCCTTTAGTTCACAAGGCTCTGATCAAATGAAGAGCGGCTCTTTTGAAGCATGCATGATAGGAGGGTACCAGGCAGGTGGTTTGCACTTAAAGAATATGGAGCGTAATATTACACTTCCCCCCATCATGAATAGGTAAAAACACTTCCATGTTAAGGTTTTACTTTTCCTCTTGCTACTGTATGTCTGCCGCAATTTGTCCTGACATAAGCTTCTTCCCAGCATGCAGGCAGGAAGAAATTTCCATGCTGATCATATGAAGCAAGAAAGAAAGGATTTTTGAAGTTTACTGGACTCATGCTACTCAATTAACCACTGGTATTTAGGGCAGCTATAGTTAGCTCCAGTTTGGCTATATTTCAGTTTGCTTAGGGAACCTCAAAAGCTAAGTATGTACTTTTGATATGACTCTTAAGCTAAGGGTCTTAACTGTTAGTCAACCATGTAAATTTATGAAATTAAGATGTTAGGCAATGCTTGTGGCCTAAATTAGTGATTACTCATTTAAACTCACGTATTTTCTGTTTTAGTCATGACTGACATGGCCAAATGACTCTTTATCTTATGACTATTTATTGTATGCTAATGCTCTAGCCCCTCCATGTTTGTATGTTGTATGAAAATTTCCTAATTGATTGCTAGTCTTTTTAGGTTTATGATTGAATGGGCATGTATATGATCGTCTCTCTAGTATCATGATATCATCCTCTTTTTATCAAGAAAGGCATCGATTATGAGGTGGCCTCTTGATTTGGAATCAAAATTTTCAGCTGGGTAGGGGTCCGCAGTCTTTTCCCTAATGGTCTTTGACGGACTTTGTGCGGAGTTGATATCCTTTGCTTTTCTTTGTATACTGGTGGTCTATGGCAGACTTTCAAAACCTTATTTTCCAAGTAATTGTTGCATGCCTTAATCAGAGGTCCAACTCTAAAAATCCATTCAACATAACAGTTCAGCAAGTATATGCAGGTTTTGAATTGACTCATAAGGAAGTCCCGATATATTTCAAAGTTCTCTTATCCTCCACCCGTCAAAGGGGTTGTAAGAACAGTTTGCTTCACCAGAACCAAAGTCCCCTTAGTGGCCTCTTATTTTTAAATTCGGGTCCATTCATTCCTATATTTTCCTGTGCATATTGTTTCTTTGACTTCCAAGAATGCCATTTCTATCAAAGTTGCCATTCCCTGTGCATAGCATGGTCCTTGGCATATTTTTGTAAATAATATGCTAGCTTGCAAAACTGAAAAGACTAACTATTAAGTCGTGAGAGTCATCCGAATTCTACATTGTTAAGCAGTCTTAATCACATAACTTGAACATCGTCCTGAACTCAAAAATTAAAACAAATCGACCATTTTTAATATTTTAATTTAGGGAGAATGATAAATTTATTCCTGTAGTTTCCCAAAATAATAAGTTTTTTCCTGTCAGTATATTTGAGCAAAGTCTCCCCTATGATTTTTCAAAATAACATACCCCTCACTAAAGAACAAAAAAAATAGCATTTTATTACATAAATTCTTCACATTTATCATATGAATCCCTAATTTTTATTTTATAAACCCCTAAATTAAAAAAATTATTTTTTTATTAAAAAAGTATTTAAATTTAATTATAATTATAATTAATAGTTTTTTATAATAAAAATATCTATTAGTTTTAAAAATTAAAAATAAAATATTTTTATTTTATATTTATAAAATTAAAAATAAAATTAAAAATTAAAATATTAAAATTTTTTAATATTTTAATTTATAATTTTGTATAATAAAATATATATTAGTTTTAAAAATTAAAAATAAAATATTTTTATTTTATATTTATAAATTAAAAATAAAATTATAAATTAAAATATTAAAATTCTTTTAAAAATATTTTTTAAATATTTTTTAATAAAAGATAATTTTTTAATTTTAAAGTTTATAAAATAAAAATCAAGATTCATATAATAAAATGCTATTTTTTGTGTTTTAGTGAGAAGGGTATATAACATTTTGAAAAATCATAAGAGAGACATATTGTTCTCCCTTGGTATTTTAAAAAATTATTGACAATAACAGGGGGAGACTTGATATTTTAAAAAATTATATGAAAAAATTTATTGTTCTCCCTTTTAATTTATTAATATAATATGGATACGGCTGTGAGCTGATTCGTAAAATAAATCCTCTTTGGGCCATCTTTTGAGTATAAATATTTTTACTTGACTAAAAGACATTTGAAGAGTGATGCATTGGCCTGCCGTTGTACATTACATGGGCCGCCATGGCATCTTCGTATACCAGCCAGCTTTATTGGGAATACGCACACTGAATTAATGTTTTCTGTATATACCCGCCAGGTTTACGTGAGAACAAGCTACAATTACATTTTAGTGACAACAATGAAAGATCAGGCCTAAAAAAACAAAGACAATTTGCAAAGTACGCATAATTGAAATATGAACTTTATCTACCCGTCCAGCTAGGCTTAAATATTCTGTAGCATAAAGCATTTATACTCTTAAAATCCCTCGAATATAATAGGAACATACGAACACGAGAAAAAGAATGCAGAGATAATATATGAACTCGGTCATATTTTGACAAATGGAAGATGACAATAACATTATACTTGACCAAACTAGTTTTTTTTTTTTTTTTTTTTAATTGTTAATTTTATTCTTTTAAATTACTGATATGAATCCAATAACAACTGGGCAAATCCATATAAGACAACTTTTTGGAAGAGTTAAAATGAAAAGGACAGGGCGTTTTTGTGTCATAACTTGTATTTTTCCAGTGCAAAATCCAAAATGCATCTCGATCTAAGTCTAACACATAGTATTCTCAGTGTTTTATGATGCCATTCCACCATTTTTAAGCTTAGATGTTTGCATATGCCCCTGGGCATATTCTCATTGTTATTGTTGCTCATTCAAATTGTGCCTAAAAATTCTAAATTATATTCTGATTAATTTAATTCAAACTATTCGGATAGTGAATCAAACATCCGTTCAATTTTCATTGGATTCCCACTTCATTATTTACTCAAGCAAAAGATCTTTCGTGATATCAACGCTGTAAAACGCGTATAGATTGTTTTAAGCATGATTTCCATTATCTTAGTTGTAATCCTGTAAATGGCACAATTTTCATTTCGGCCAATGGAAAATTCAATCGATGTTTGACAAATGGAAGAAACATAGAAATATATAATTCAATGTAGCATTAGATATCCTTAAAACAGAAAAATTAATTTCATTATTATCATACCACCTATACATCTTACGTCACCCTTAAAATCCACGTAGATTTTCCACAATCTTTTCCATTTCCCATTGTATATCACTTTCTTTTATAAATAAATAGTAATATTAATCACTTATAACGATTAACTGCCCATTCTCATATCAATTAAAAAATGGAAATTGTATTAAAGAAATTAAGGATACATTTCCTTTTATTAACGAATCAACATTAACAAATAACATTGATTTTGTGAGTTCCCTATTTTATTTTTATTTATATAATATGAACAAAAAATCAATGAAATGTGATAATGTGCCAATGTTAAAAATGTTGAAAAATATAAGATAGATTTTTTGTATTTTAATTTTTTTTTCTATTGCTATTAAAAATTAATCCTCCAAATGCACAATCCAACGAATAACTTGAAGAAATTTCAAAAATATGTCAAAATTTATAGTCTTTTGACGCTGATTTATTTCTTAAAACATAAATAAAAAAATACTAATTTTTGCTGGCCATGGAAAAAAAAATGAAAAGAATTTCGTAGCGACCACGTGTTAGACTCGATTAATACTCCAGCCTCTAGCTTCCAGCCCCGTGGAGTCCAGACATAATCGATTGCTACCGTTATGCTGACTCCTTATTTGTCCTTGAATTTCCTCAAAAAGCATTTTCCTAAACGGTCTCTGTAATTCAACAAACCCACCTTTTCTCTTTCTGTCTTCAACAGCCGTATATAACAAGGCTCTACCCTAACAATCAACTCTCTCTCTATATATTCACAAACATACACAAACCACGTTAAAAGAGTAAAAAGCATTGTGAATGAAAATGGAGGGGAAAGCAAATGGACCGAGTGGAATGCGAGCAGGTCGGGTTGACAGTCCGACGAACCCGATGGTTACGCCTCTGTTAAATGATCTCTATCAGTTCACTATGGCTTATGCTTATTGGAAGGCTGGCAAGCACAACGAGCGTGCCGTGTAAGTGTGTTTGCATTCAATTTTCTTGGTATCCAAACGCGGCCTCTACGATTTTGTTACTTTGGTGTGTAACTGAATTTGTTTAGTTTTTTTCTTTTGCTTTGTGGAAACTATCGCTAATTAATGGGAGTTGGCTATCAATTGAATTTATTGCTGGTTCTAATTCGCTGTCCTGAAGCATTGTTTTG
>JAWDEX010000020.1:2828446-2838768 GCA_035221805.1 Trichilia hirta | reverse complement strand
ACCAAGTCTTCAGTTCTTGCTGCTTTTCGCCTCTCTCAAGTTGTTGCGACTTGTCTCGTCCTCGTGGGTTCCTCTAGTTTTCCCGGACCAACATTCCTTGAGTCACAGGGTCTGCGGCGTAAGTTTTGCCAATGCGTCCAGCAGGACAAAAATTCATGGTTGAATAAAATATAGTAAATCTAAGGGATACGTATTACGATGCGGAGAACTATAAAAAAAAAAAAAAAAAATGTTAATTTTCCAACGGTGCTTTACTGTTACACTGTTAGTGTGTGTCATGTGCAAACTGTGCGTGTGAGTGGAATTCTCCTGACAGAAGCAAACAATCAAAGCTTTGGTACCAAATATTTAACCGTCATTTTGAACACCGAAAGTTCCAATCATTTGACGACACGAATAGATAGCTTTAACTCACTGTGAAAGTTGGGCAAAACGTTACCCACTCGCGCGAATAGCCTGTGAATAAACCACCGCCGTTTACGTATTTCTTTTAAACCCCGCCCGTGATGTCTCAATTTCCCGGATTTATTAATGCTAATAATGATATTTTGAACTGCAGAGCTGACAAACCAAAAGCAGCATTAGCAGCAACAAAATCAACGGAACTAAGAAAACAAAATTGTAACTGGAACCAGACGCATAACGAAACTGCAAAAGGATAGACGAACAGCTAAATGGAAGATCATGTGTATGAATATGACAACATCAACAATAACAACTACAACATTAACATTTATACTGCTGCAGTTTCCTCATCTTCAGAATCACTTCATAACCACCATCCTCTGTCTTCGTTGGATGAAATCTCTCAGTTTGTTCATCAGATTCTCTATCATTCTTCATCATCAACCACCACCGCCACAACAACAGCGATAGCAACGACGTCATCTGGTGTGGCCCACGTGGTCCCGCTTTCACAGGATAATGCTCACCGTTTGAGAAAATCAACGGGGATCTCAACCGTTGATTCGATGAACACGTCAGCTGACGGAGCGTATTTGTCTGGAAATGTTGGGGTGAGTGGAGCTAACGTGTCATCTTCATCGGTTGGAGTTAGCGAGAACGAAAACACTGACGAGCATGATTGTCAAAACGAGGTACTTTGTTTATTTAGAGTTCTTAAACGCTAAAAGTTCCAATTGTTTGTCTTGTTTCCGTTTGGTTACAAGGAAAATGTGGATAAGGAAAAAGAAAGTAAAAGCTTGAATTTTTTTACCTGTTATTATGTAGTTAGCTTACAATTATGATATTTCTTGAATTTAAATATGTAAATAATGGAAGTTTTATTTTTGAGAACTTGATTTCTATTCGAACTTTTGATAATGGTTAAATTTTCATTAAAATTTAAATTTCTTGATAATTTCTTAAACGCAGGGTGTCGAACCGTTGGTTAATGAGGTTCAAGCCAAGTCAGAGCGTCCTAGTAGTTCATCAAAAAGAAGTAGAACTGCGGAGGTCCATAATTTGTCTGAAAAGGTGTTTTGTGTCATTAAGGCTTTGTAATCATTCTGAAACGGGGTGGTTTTGATAGTAACGGTTTTTTTTTTTTTTAAGGTTATTTGATGTTGGTATTATTTTTTTTGTTCAACTTTTATAAATGAGCAGAGGAGGAGAAGCAGGATAAATGAGAAAATGAAAGCATTGCAAAGCTTAATACCAAATTCTAATAAGGTATTCACATTTAAATTTGATCGGTTTCATGGTTGGTTGATTTTGTTATGTAAAAATTGCAAATTTAGTTACCAGTTGACTGATTTTACATTTTTATTTATGGCAGACCGACAAGGCGTCGATGCTTGATGAAGCAATTGACTACCTCAAGCACCTTCAGCACCAAGTACAGGTTTTTGGTTTCTGTTTCTTCTAGTCTCCTTTTTGATAGTATTACTTTCATGCACTTTCATACATTTACCATTGAAGCCTTTGTTTCAGAAATTTGAGCTACTCTCTAAGCTAGCAGTCACATGTTAATAATTAGTTCAACTGATTGATGTTACTTGCCAATTGGATTGAAATTGTTCCTTGAATTCCTTCATTCTGAAGCGGAGATATAAATATGATGAGTGGAGATCCATGTCTATCTCCTTTGCTCTATGATTTTTGACAAAAAAAGGGAAAAAAATTACAGAGTGCTGATACTTAAGACGACAGAACCGCAGTGTAATATTTAATTACCATCTTGCCTTGTACATTGTGGTGCAAGTAGTCAAGTAGAAACCTTTTAATTTGATTTAGAGGTTCATAAAAGAAAAATACTTAATCTAGAATAGAAGTCAATGTAGCCTGCACAATCAGAAAGGCATGTCAAGAATCAAGCAAGAGCAAGAAATTTTTGGCATTATTCTATCAGGGACAAAACATAATAGAGTTGCACTGCAAGATTCAAATAAAATCTTGTGTGGTGGTTAGGGTAGAAAATAGTTGCAAAATAATATATAAATTCAGCTTGTAAAGGTTGTCACAGAGAAGATGCTTGACACGGAAATCACTATAGCTGTTTAGATTAGAAGCTAATGATTAATAATAATGCAGCAAATGGTAATGGGAGATAAGGCACGTCAAATTTCGAAACAAGAGAAAGAAAAAGTGAAGAGGAGTAGACAATTATCCTATTTTCACATAGTTCCAACCCCACAAGGCATCTGGTCTTTATGTTATTGTAATGTAGCTCTGGGCAAAAGTCATCGAAATGCTGGGAGTGATTGCAAATCAGTCCATTCTGTTATCCTAGTAGTACTGGGAGGATGATCGATCAGTCTGTTCCAATATCATTTTTAGTGTGCAACAAAGAAGGGTTATAAGAAAATGTACATGCCCCAAGTTTTATCCCTCTAATGGCACTGGTAGGAGGAGATTTCTTGTCTCAGGAGAACATTCATTTCAGTTTTACTGCTTAAAGTTATTATACTATAGTATACTTCCTCAAGAAAATGATTTTTGGTGCAACAGTTGGGCCCAAGTGAGAAATCTGCCACAAAAACTCACGAAAGTTTCTGTGAATTTGAATAAATTGATGATTATACTCAATTAATGGCCAGATCCCAATGCCATATATTATTGATGTCTGTCTTGCAACCTTAAATTGTACACAAGCTATGGAATTGAAAGAAAGAAAATGGTTTGAATATAATTATGGACGTGAATGAAAAAAGTAGTGATTATTATGGTAAATGGGTTTGGTCCTGAATTGTTTATGTCATGATTGTCATTTCAGGAGTTAAGAATGAGAAATGGATTAAGTTTACATCCTATGTGCTTGCCTGGTGGACTGCCAGCAATTCAGTTCTCCCAGATGAGAATGGGAATTGGTACTGAAAATGGGTCACCTCATATGCACTCAACAGGCATACCTATGAACCAAGAAACACCAATGCCAAATGTGTTCTATCTACCCAAACAACGTGCTTCCTCAAATCAGTTACAACTACCTAACGTGTCAAACATTATAAATTCAGAAACCTCATCTTGGGTGGATTCGTCAATCGAGGCAAACTGTGGAGCCTTCCCCCTTGATACATCTCCTGGGGTAAACCTGAATAACCACTTTTGTAAGTAATGATGTGTGCAGAATTAAGGAATTACATTAGCCAATCTAATATATACAGTCTTTCAATGGGAAGGAAATATGCAGGTTGAACATGTTGCCAAATCAACAACTAAATGCAAGTCATTCTGAGACAAGTCCTCCAGGTATGTTCACTAAGCCTCCATTCCTAACTAACTAAATTTGAAGATTCAATTGTTCGGATCCATGAGTCTGCTTCTAGAAGTATTTGAAGTCATTCCTTTTTTATTTTCAATAAGGAACATAAGGATTTTCAACCCTTTGTCTGACATGGCTTTATGTATTGAATTTTACAGTATTGCATCCCTGTATTACACAAGGTTCTGATCAAAAGGAGGGCAGCACTTTTGAAACATGCATGATTGAGGGGTACCAGGCAGGTGGTGTGCACTTAAAGAATATAGAGCGTAATATTATATTTCCTCCTTCCATGAGTAGGTAAAAATACTTCGATGTTAAGGTGTTACCTTTTTTCTTGCCACAATTGTCTGCTGCAATTTGTCCTAACATAAGCTTCTTCCCAGCATGTGGGCAGGAAGAAATTTCCATGCTGATCGTATGAAGCAAGAAAGAAAGGATTTTTGAAGGTTACTGGACTCATGTTACTCAATTAACCACTAGGATTTAGGACATCTATAGTTAACGCCAGTTTAGCCATATTTCAGGTTGTATGGGGAGCTTGGATATTCCTCTTGAGCTAAGAGTCTTGACTATTGGTCATCCATGTAAATTTATGAAATTAACATGTTAGGCAATGTGGTCTTGATTTGGACTTAAAATTTTCAGTTGGGTAGAGGCCTACGGTATTTTCCTGATTGTTTAACTTGCCTAATGGTCTTTGAAGGACTGTGTTTGGGGATGATCTCAGACTCATAAAACCTTATTTTCCAAGTAATTGTTGCATGCCCTAATGAGAGGTCCAAGTCTAGAAGTCCATTCAACGTAACAGTTCAGCAAATATTTGTAGGTTTTGAATTTATTCATTAGGGAGTCTACTCTGTATATTTCGAAATTCTCTCTTCTCTCCACCCATCAAACGGGTTGTAAGAACCGTTTGGCTTGGCCGGAACCAAAATTCCCTTCGTGGCCTCTTATTCTTATATTGGGGTCCATTCATTCCTATATTTTCTTGTTCATATTGTTTATGTGACTTCCAAGAATGCCACTTTTATCAAAGTTGCTTGGTGGTCTTTCCAGATCATGGCATGGTCGTCGGCATCGACTTGTTTGCTAAATTGGAAAGATTAATTATTAAATTGCTACATCTTTGATTTGCTGATTGCAAGCAGTCCTCATGACATAAGTTGAACATCGACCCGAACTCAAAATTAAAATAAATCCACCATTTTTTAATATTATAATTTATTAAATAATATTATGAGTCTACACTTCAAGTTACGTTCGACGTCTACTCTAACAATATAAGTATGAAGGAAAGGATTGTGGAGTCCTAATAATTATCTGGAACCTCAGATCTCAGGTCTCTAACCGACTCCACTCTGAACTGATTCGCAAAGTAAATCCGCCTTGGGCTATCTTTTGTACATAAATTATTTTACTTGACTAAAAGGCATGTGAAGAGTAATGCATTGGCCTGGTATTGCACAGGACAGGTCTTCATGGCATCTTCGTATACCAGCCAGCTTTATTGGGGATGGGCATACCGAACATATGCTTTCTGTGTATACCTGCCAGGTTTATGTCAGAGCAAGCCACAATTAGATTTTAATGACAACAATGAATGATCCGGCTTAAAAAACAAAAAAATTTACGAAGTACACGTAATTAAAAAAATGAACTTTCTCTACCATCCCAGCTAGGCTTAAATTTTCTATTGGATAATGCGCATATACTCTCAAAATCTATAGAATATATTAAGAATATACGAACCCAATAAAAGGAATGCAAGGATAATATGTGGACTTAGTCATATTTTGACAACAAGATGATGACAATAACATTATGCTTGACTAAACTAGTTCTTTTTTTCTTATTTTAATTTTTATTCTTTTAAATTACTGATATGAATCCAATAACAACTGGACAAATCCATGTACAACTATTTGGAAGCATTAAAAGAAGAAAGACAGTATGTTTTTGTGTCATAACATGAATTGTCCCAGTGCAAATTCTAAAATGCATCTCTCACTACGAATAAGTTTACATAGTATTCTTATTTTCGAGCTTGGTGTTTGCATATGCCACTGGGTATATTCTCATTGATATTGTTGTATCTTAAAATTCTAGATTATATTCTGATCAATTTAATTGAGAGTATTCAGAGTGTGACCCAACATTTGGATTCCCACTTCATAATTTGCTGAAGCAAAAATTCTTTCATGATGTGAGATGTAAAGCTGAGATGCAAATATGAATTGTTTGTTTCTAAGCACGATTTCCATTTTCTTCGTTGTAATCCAGTAATGGCACAATTTCAATTCCGGCCAATTCAAAATTCAATCGAATCGCATGTTTGATAAATGTAAGAAACATACAAATTTATAATTCAATTTAGCATTAGAAATCCCCTTATCCAGAAAACCCAAAAATTAAATTCATTACTAGCATGCAATTGAATTGATTGACAGATCTGAATTGAGTTGGGTTGGGCTACGTTACGTTTTATGGATGGTCCCACAATCCTCAACATTATATTAATAAATTAATTTCAAATACACGTGGACTTTCCCCAGTGCTTTACATTTCCCATTGTATATCACTTTTTTTATAAATAAATTAGTTTATTAATCAGTTGTTATGGTTAACGGACACCAATAAAAAATCGAAATTGTATTTAAAAAAATTAAGGATACATTACTTTTTATAAACGAATCAAAATTAACAAATAACATTGATTTCGTGAATTTTCTGCTTCATTTTTTATTTATATAATACGAACAAAAAATCAATGTGAAAAGAATTATTTGCTGAGTAAAAAGATATAGAAAATGTGCCAATATTAAAAATTTTGAAAAATATAAGATAGATTTTGTGCATTTTAATTATTATTATTATTATTTTACAGAAAGAATCCTATTGCTATTAAAATTAATATTCAAACGCACAATCCAAGGAATTATTTTTAAATAAATTTGAAAAGGATCCCAAAATTTATAATCTTTTGACATAGATTTATTTCTTAAAATATGGATAAAAAAAAAATAATAATGATTTTTGCTGACCATAGAAAATAAAATATGAAAAGCATTTCGTCGCGATCCGGCATTAAACTGGACTAAGTAGTAGCCAACGAATTGAAAAATCGATTTCTACCGCCTCCGCCCACCCTTTATTTGTCCTTCCTTCAACGAATTTCTACTCCAAAGGCATTTTCGTTAATGGTCTCTGTTATTCAACAATCAAACCGTTTCTCTTCCTGTCTTCAAAAGCAGTATGTAACAAGGCTCTGCCCTTCCAATCAACTCTATATATTCACAAAAACACACACACAGCTCGCGTTAAAAAAGGAAAAAGCATTGTAAATGAAAATGGAGGGGAAAGCAAATGGGCCGAGTGGGGAGCGAGCGGGTCGGGTTGATGGTCCAACGAACCCGATGGTCACGCCTCTGTTAAATGATCTTTATCAGTTCACCATGGCTTATGCTTATTGGAAAGCTGGCAAGCACCACGAACGTGCCGTGTAAGTGTGTTTGCATTCAATTTCCTCGGTATCCAAACGCAGTCTATACGATTTAGTTATTTTGGTGTTGCTTTGTGGAAACTATAGCTAATGAACGCGAGTTGGGTATCAATTGGAATTTGTTGCTGGTTGTTTCTCTCCTAATTCGCTGTCGTCAAAATTGTTTAGTTAAAACTTAGGTTACTGTGTGCTCGAGGAAGCCAATATGTTGTGTGGCTTTGCATTTTGTAATGCATTTGCTGTTCAAAATGAATTATACCACAAACGAGCCACTACTTGTGTGTTATTTTGGCATAGGGTGTGAAATTACCATAGAGTATCTAATTATTTAAAAAATATATAAAAGTTGATGAAAAGGGAAAATCTAGGAATTTTTCAATTTTCTTGATTTCAGCAGATATTCAGTTTAAGGATTCTACATGACATGAAGTCTTCTTCCACACACTACTATTAAATGTTTGATTTCCTTGTAAAAATTTGAAGCATTTAATTTGACTTGCTAAGGGCGAAGCAGCTTCAAGGTCAAGGACCCTCGGCACTACTAGCATTCTGAGAACTTTGAACTTGAGCTACTTGCTTTGTTGTTTCCATACTGCAAAGCTAACCTTATAGAAGTAGGAATTTATTGAGTAGCTTTCTACGAGCTTTTGTGTTCACTGATGATGTGCTTCAGGTTTGATTTATATTTTCGGAAGAATCCGTTTGGTGGTGAATATACTGTCTTTGCTGGTTTGGAAGAATGCATAAGGTTCATTGCTAACTTCAAATTGACTGAGGAAGAGATCTCTTTTGTCCGTCATAGCCTGGATGATTCATGTGAGGTACAGCAAATCAGTAGTGATATTCTAGTTTTGTTTTCTTATTATTATTTTTTTACGTAAAAGGTAATGATATTCTGGTTTCGTTTCATCTCATTAAAATAAAATCAGTGACTGAAGACAATCTGAAAGATTAAGTGCGTCCTCTTGTTTTTTATATCTGTCTTTAACTTGCAATCTAGTTTTCCCTTTAAGACAAGAAAAACACAATATTTATGTGGTTAAATATTTGAGCCCCTTTGTTGATAAGGGGGATCTGATGCCCAATTTTTTTTTCTTCATTCAAATCAATTACTATGAACCTTAACATACTGATTGTGCCATTCGTGGTTGATAGATGTACTTAGGTATGTAAGTGCAATTGCTCTTGATGTAATTGTGAGCAACGGATGCATGAAGCTAGAAAATTTTGACATTTCTTGTCTCAGTTGCTAAGTTTTACCCTAAAGGTGTAATTTGTTTGCTTAATTGTTATAATCTGTCATATGTGCATCTCTTGTAACTAGTTTTTCATATCCTGATACATAATGAGGTGAATTGCTGCAATGATATGTAGAAACTTCCAAAAAGAGTTTGGAGTATAATGCAAAATGCTTAATTGCTGTTATGTTCTTTCTAGCAATGGTGCAAAATGCATTTTCATATATTATATACTGCTTTCAATATGATTTTGTAATTTGTCATTTTATCTGCAAATTAGATTGTTTACTAACCAATTAACCAATTATTTTACTTATTCTTTTCTTTTCTTTTACAAATTTTAGGATGGCTTCTTCGATTATCTTAGAGGAATCGACTGTTCTGATGTTGAAGTGTATGCTATTTCAGAGGGATCAGTCGTTTTCCCAAAGGTACCCCTGCTGAGAGTTGAAGGACCAATTGCCGTAAGTGCCACTAAACTCAATTTTCTCCACATATTATTATAACCGATGGTTATAGTCATTGTGGTTATTTGGTCTATCTTGTATTCAATATCTTTTCATTGCAGTTCTTTATTTTTACAGTCAAATTGTTCTTAATGCTTATCTTTTGTGGTTTTAGGTGGTTCAATTGCTGGAAACTCCTTTTGTGAATCTTATTAATTATGCATCATTAGTGGCTACAAATGCTGCAAGGCATCGATTTGTTGCTGGAAAATCTAAAATGTTACTCGAATTTGGCCTTCGACGAGCTCAGGTTCTCACATGCATTTTTAGTCATGTATTTGAACTTCAAATTTATTTCTGTTCATAAAACAGTTGCTTTATTCCCCATGTAGGGACCTGATGGTGGAATAGGGGCATCAAAATACTGCTACATTGGAGGATTTGATGCGACAAGGTGACTTTTACTAGAAATGTTCTTAAACACCCCAGTTGTTTCTCATATCAATGTGTGTTTCTCCTATATAGCTGCTAGGTTTAGGCATGTGTAAATCTCTTATTTCCAGCCTTATCTTTTGTTAAACAATCTTCAATTTTAAATTCAATTTCAATGAGATATGTTTGACAGTTTGATTCAGTTATGTTTAATTCTTTTGAAAATCAAGGAAAATTATTTGAACTACTCCTAGGAATATAATTTGTTTGGAAAGGGAACCATAATGGCCCCGGCATCCCCAGTTTACCTTTATGTCTTGCATGCTCCTGCTGATGTGATGATTATTAGAACTCACTGAAGGAGACATAAATTCTGCTGCTTCCTGCTCCTAACCTGTGTAGTGTTTCTTATGACGGGCTGCATTGTAGCTTTCTATTTGTATGCTGCTGCTGATTATGGTAGTTACTTAGCTATGATAGGAAAGACTTCACCATTCCTGAGATCACCATGCATAGCTTTCCATTGGACAGAAGTGAAGGCTGGCGAAGATTCAAGTGCACTCTTGTTTAATTGATCTTGTGATCAATTGGAGCTTGAATTCTTTGCAGTTATCTTCAGCTACTCTTGTGTTCAATTTCAGTTAATATTTGGTTTGACTTCTGTTTGCTTATGTTTTGTTCATTTACAGCAACGTTGCAGCTGCGAAATTATTTGGCATACCTCTTCGTGGAACGCATTCACATGCTTTTGTTAGCTCATTTATGGTTAGTAAATCTGATAGGAAGATTTAATACATGTATTATTAGCAGTTAAAAAAGAGTACTTTATAATGTAGAAAACTTTCCATAGTACTGTTTAGTTTTGATTATACCACCATGATCAGTGGTGTATTTATAAATTTTATTTTTCTTGGTTTAAAGTCACTTTTTCCCATTGAATCTCTCTAGCTATTTCTTTGTAATGTTTTCTTGCACCGTCTAACTTGAGAAATGAGATCCTT
>JAWDEX010000020.1:2776691-2792580 GCA_035221805.1 Trichilia hirta | reverse complement strand
TTTGGGTATTAAAAATTGTTAAAAATAAAAATAATAATATGTTTGATATAAATATTTTAAAAAATAAAAACTAAAATAATATCATAAATAAATATTTTAAAATAAAAAATAAATTTCTATAAATAAAAATAATAATATTACAAATATATATTTTTTTACAGACTAATGGGATCATTGACATGTATAATATAATTTTTCACATATCGTATACTTTTTTTGACCCGCAAATTTTTATTATTTTTGTAAAGTATAAAATTTATAGCAATAATATAATATTATCATATATTTTTGTATACAAATTTGTGTATGTAGCATTAATCTTTAAAAAATTAATAAAATATGTCTAATTAATTTTTAGCAAATTTAAATAATTAAATATCACATAAAAGTTAATATTTCTTTTAAATTAATTTTATTAATTTTAATTTCAAAAATAAATTATTTCATTAGATTTTTTTACTATAAAAAGTATCATAATTTCAGTGCATATAAGAATAAAGGGATTAGTATTGAAGGATAAAATTGAAGATGGTATTTTTAAAATCTAATATGTAGTTTTTTGTTTTTTTTTTTAAATGGACATAAGCTTAAATCAAACTCTTCTAAGTCTTAATGTATGCTTGATTAAACGTCACTTTATAAACAAAAATAAATAAATTTATCATTTTAGAGTTTATTGATTACACGTCATAAATAATATACATATTACATACTTTCAATGTTTGTGGCTTCAATGCCACTTCGGCATCAATACCACAGTAATTAAACACGACATAATTCAAAATTAAAATTTTTGTACTTGTATTAAAACTGCAATACGAACTCATGGTAAGCCAAAATATAAGTTTTTCAAATCAAGGAGTTCGTGGGTTTAAAATTAGAATGGCCATGAAATAAAGTAATTATACCATGGGGCAATAATTGTATTGTACATATTTGCACTTTTCCTTTGTCTTTTTCTTTTTTTCTCTAATTTTTAAATATTATTTATAATTCTCAATTTATTAAAAGACTACAAAATTGAGATTTGTAACAAAAACTACAACGAAAAACTTAAAACAATTGAATGCAACGTAGCCGTAACCAAAACTAAAAGCAAAGAATATTAAATATAGGCATATAATAAATAATTTTTACTAGTAAGTAGTGCATAAAAAGAATTTGCTTAATTAATTAGTGCATATAATTAATTTTTACTACTAATTGGTGTATATTAAATATTTTTTTAATTATTAAGCTTTTTTAAATAGAAGTATGTGACTGTCATAGATATTACAAATATCTAGAAAAAATTGTTATTAAGTATTAAAATGTTTCTAAATTTCTAAAATAAATTTTAAAAAAAATATAGTTTTTTTTTTAAACTTATACCAAAAGGTTCTAATTTTGTTTTTCTTTACTAATTCTTTGTATTATTTTATTAGAAAAAGTACATTTAAATTCTTAAAATTTGGATAAAAAAATATTTTAATCTCACTAAATAAAAAAAATAATCATTTTTATCTTTATTTAATGATATTTTTTATCTAAAATATTTTTCGATGTTTTGTTGTATAAATAAACTTTATAAACTTTACAATTCGCGAAAATTACAAAATTTAAAATTTAATAATACTTGTGAGAGTCAAATTAATTGAACTCAAAATTAAGAATCAACAAATAAGAGTAAACATAAGTACTTTTAACTTAATGGAAATAAAATATATTTTTAGCCAAAATTTTGAGTGTAATGTCTTTTATTCATTTTATTAATTGACTCGTATATTAATAATATTTAAATTAAAGTAAAGTAAAGTAAAGTAAATTATATTTATTTTAAATTAATAAACCATTATATTATATTGTGACAATAAATTATTTAAAAATAAAAATCAATCAACACTCTACGTTCAAAACAAACAAACAAACAAACAAGACCTCTATTGTTAATGACCTAATAGCCAAATACATAGCCAACCAGCAAATAATGGTCTACCCCAAAAATAGAATCATCGTGTTGTAAGTTCATTTTAACGTCGTCTTTTCGGTGCATAATATTAATTCAGTTCTCTTGTAGATGTTGGTATTATGTACCTGACACTGTATCTCATATTTGGGCAATAAATTTGTTTCTTTGACACTTAAAAAGCATTGGTTGAACATTTTATATCCATTAGTGCTGTCTGGATGCTATCAAGTGTGTGTTATTTAATATATCGGCGGGGGCTATTACATTTTGTACTGACGAGATTGTATTGATGATTGGTTACAAAATAATGTGAATCCTAAAACAAAAATTGGAAAAAGGTTTTAAATTTAAATAACAAATGATTCCTAATTTTAATTTTACGTCGGCCCATCATTTTCAGAAACACTGTTGCAACATTAGCTCGGCAGAATCATAGGTCAAAGAATTGCAGAAAGATATTTCATTTATGACTTCAGCTAAATCGAATTGCTTTCTTGGTTAAATGCCATTGCAAAGACGGCGAGATTACTGTTGACCGTATAGGAAACTTTTGACATGTCTATAATCAACCTCCCGAAAAAAGAAGAGAGAATTGTTACATAATATATAATGCACTTAAAAAATTGATGATCATCGCGCTTCAGTCAAGTCATTATATTCCAATTCTCAAAAATAAATTAGTTGAAATTGAAATCTTAATAGCATGATAATTTATTTATACAATATCAAGCTTAACATTAAAAATTAAACCTAAATAATAAGTGTACATTAATGTAAACTAAATGATCCCTACAATCTTTATATAATTGATGCGTAAAATATGAAGATTATTGTTCAGGTAGACAACCAGAAAGTTGGCTCTCGGTATTGCTAAGCAAAGATTTATAGATCTACATGCTTTCGAGGCTTGCAAATACAAGATAAGCTCAGAAATTATGCTCATGATCTAGCAAAAAAATTTCGATACCTAAATTAATAGGTATCAAAATGATAGCATAATAAGAGAGAAACAAATTAATCATAAAACAAAGAGAACAAGGATAAGAGATGAAAAAAATAATAAACAAATATTGTCAAAGTTAATAAATAGTAATTCTTTTTCGTTAAACTTGACTCCATCTTTTTAAAAAATAGCTACTGTATTTTATAAATCTTTTCACATAAACTTTCAAAAAAATAGAAGTGAGAGTTGACTTGTTAAAAAAGATTGGTATGTGTTGTAAGATGACTTGTAGCAGAAGATTTACATATATATTATAAGACTCACTATTAAATAATTATTTTATTGTATCTCTATTATTTTAACTTATACATAAATAATTATTTAATAAGTAGTTGTGCCATGCAAATATTGACAAAAGACATGCTTACAATGCTTAACACATGACTTATATTATTATATTTTTATTTTTAATATCATCAATCGATAGAGATTAAAAATGAAATAAGAAAAAGGGCTCCCGATTTAGTTAAAAAGATTATGAGGCCCGACTTAGCACACCCCTGAAATATTATTGAAGCATTTATCTTAAAAAAGAATTATGTATAATATCTTTAAAGCTAAGTTAAGGTTAGTGATATTAATAAAACTCCGGTCATAATTTTATTGTAATGTCTTGGTTTTTGAATCAAAACTTTTAGCTATTATTTAGATTATTTGGCCAATATTATTTAACAATGATTTTTTTTCCAATAAATAATATTTAAACTCATATGTTTTGTATCATATCAATAAATTAGTTAATTGTATTAATGCCACCTTGAAATTAAGAATAAGAGGTTATCCAATCCCCCTCTCAAAGATAAAGTAATCTTGAGAGTCATGCATTCACATTTGAATCATTTTGATTTATAAATATTCTAGTCAAATACTCAAAACCGAATAGTTTGGTTCTTAAGCCATATTTCCAACGGCAACTAATTAATAGTTGAAGTACGAGTTTAACATAGTTTTTTCTCTTTCCTCATCTTATGGAATCCGGGATTTACACTTCCAGGTGAATTCAACTGCAACCCGCGCAGTAGTTTATTAGTTACTTAACCACGCGAAAATAAAGTCTCATCATGCCATTAGCAGCTGCCATTCTCCTCCACTCGCTAGTCTCTCACACTCTTCACCTCTCAATTTCTCTCACTATATCTACTATACATTAATTCTTTCAAATATGTATTTATAGCATCAAATTTTTGCCGAGTCTCTGATCATCATATAGAATAAAATCACACAGCAGGCTTCATGA
This sequence comes from Trichilia hirta, assembly GCA_035221805.1. Lineage (NCBI taxonomy): Eukaryota > Viridiplantae > Streptophyta > Magnoliopsida > Sapindales > Meliaceae > Trichilia > Trichilia hirta. The sequence continues at coordinate 2,788,392 of JAWDEX010000020.1, read as the reverse complement.
CCGATCAACTATCAAAACCGACTTCAATCTTTGGTCTGCGTTTATGGGTAGTTCTCCGTGTATGTCTAGGATCAGCTTTTGTGCTGCTTCTCTTCCTCATATCTCTCTGGTTTACTTCGAAACGTTCCAAAACAAAACACAAGAAACCTTCTTTAAACGACTCTGCAATACCAATTGTCTCCAAAGACATCCCAGAAGTCAGAATTCAACCGTCCGTGCATCAAGACCTGGCCAATTCCATCAGTGGCACAGAAAGACAGGCGTTACTTCTTCCTCTAGAAGAAGAGAGTCCCACTGGGTATCGTAAGATTCATGTTCAAATTGGTAAAGATAATAGAAGATGTTATCCTGGTAACGGTAGCGGCGAGGCACGTGCGGTTGGTACCGATCAGGTGGCTGCGGTGGTGCCCGAGGTGTCCCATTTGGGTCGGGGTCATTGGTATACTTTGAGAGAGCTTGAGGTTTCAACAAATGGGTTTTCTGATGAGAATGTGATAGGTGAAGGTGGGTATGGGATTGTCTATTATGGTGTTTTAGAGGATAACGCTAAGGTTGCAGTAAAGAATTGCTCAATAACAGGTACTTTCATTGCCACTATTTTCAATTTTCTATTAACAATGTTACCTGGTTGAATTTGAGGTGTAATTTAATGGTAGTTGATCGAACAATTTATGTTCATGTTATAGCAAATTACTTATAGGTATTAGTGGAGTGTATCATTTTAATAAATTATTATCTTTTTCATTTTATTGTGTACCATCTTGAGTGCCATTTACTTGTTGTGTTGGTTAATTGGTAAATTAAATATGTCCCTAATGATAGGGACAAGCTGAAAGGGAATTTAAAGTCGAAGTGGAAGCCATTGGACGAGTTCGACATAAGAACTTGGTAAGATTGCTTGGCTATTGTGCTGAGGGAGCTCATAGGTACTCTGCTTTTGCCTAACTGGCCTTGTTGATTTTACTTTGAACTATAGTCCCATAGTTATGCGTTTATTACAGTTTTTAAAGGCACTGGTGAAAAAAAAAATTCATGTGGATAAACTTTATTTGAAGTTGTACACGTATGTAAGAGTTTTATTCAGATGATTACTTGTTTTCTTGTAGGATGCTTGTGTATGAGTATGTAAATAACGGAAACCTGGAACAATGGCTTCATGGGGATGTAGGGCCTCACAGTGCACTCACGTGGGAGATTCGAATGAATATCATCCTGGGGATGGCAAAAGGGTATAATAAAAATCAAGTTAAATTTAATTTTAATTTCATTTTTCATGCCCCCTCATATATATGGATATTCTATGGTTGCAACTGAACTGTTTGTGCAGGTTGAGTTATTTAAACGAGGGGCTTGAACCCAAAGTTGTTCACCGTGACATAAAGTCAAGCAACATTTTACTTGACAAGCAATGGAATCCCAAGGTTTCAGACCTTGGCCTTGCCAAGCTTCTTGGTTCAGAAAGCAGCTACATCACAACCCGTGTGATGGGAACATTTGGGTCAGTAGGATCATTTATGTGTGTTTGCCTTTTTTTGTCTGCAAAAGACATGATAACGATTTTCTGCCTTTACAGTTATGTAGCTCCTGAATATGCAAGTACGGGTATGTTGAATGAAAGAAGCGACGTGTATAGTTTTGGGATTCTAATCATGGAAATAATTTCTGGGAGGAACCCAGTTGATTATAGCCGGCCTCTGGAAGAGGTTTGAACTAAATTATTACCAAAATGTCCTTCTGAGGATGACATGTTTGAATTGTGCTCTTCCATAATGGTCAGGAATTTTGCAGGTGAACTTGATTGACTGGCTCAAGAAGATGGTCACTAACAGGAATCCTGAGGGAGTACTGGATCCTAAACGACCTGAGAAGCCTAGTTCAAGGTCATGGAAGCGAGCTCTCCTTGTAGCTTTACGTTGTGTGGATCCAAATGCACAGAAGCGACCAAAAATGGGCCATGTTTTATATATGTTTGAAGCTCAAGAGTCTCCTTCCAATGATGTATGTCTCTAATTCTGCTTACAAGCCACTTCGTACAACCACTTGTTGCTTAATATGATACTATATAAACTTTAACATTTCTCTCTAGGCATGTCATTTATGTAGCTTGAATTCAAGAAGTTCCAGGCTTTTCTCCCTATTCAACGGTCACTTTATCTGTGTGATTGGTTGGAATTACCACCACCAGAAGTAGATGAAAAAGGACCCAAAAAAAGATAATCACGTAATATTTTCTAGATAACTGTAAAATATAAATTATAAACTGTCAAATTTTGACCCTCAGGACTGCAGAGCTGGAAGGGCCGCAGGAGGTGCACGTTGCGACTCCTTGAAGAGCATAGAGAAGCAGGTGACTGAATCTGATGATAACAATAGGTATGAACTGAGGTGCATGCAAATGACGCAAGATGGAAGCATCAAGAATTCGTAGAAAATCATTGGAGATTTACCTACTTCAATTGTAGCGGATCCAACATAATGCATTGCCTGTTGGCTGATGCTCCGCTTATAAGCTGAGTAATGCCCATGCCAGTTGTATTATCTATGTTTGTGGCCTTTCACACATGCTGCTGCTTTATATTCTTTGTGACTCTTGTGGCCTCATTTGATACATCTTCCAGAAACCGATTCAATTCAGAAGTCTCAGTCATTGTATTCTAAATTAGAGAATATTTGAGCAGGAGGCATCTCGTGTAATGCAATGTCTCATTGTTTGCTAAAATAGAAAAGTTCTTATATATGATTGTTTCATTGACCTGCATTGTTCTGTTGCAATTGCTGTTACTGCATATGTCACAAAACCTGATGAGTTAAGAATGTTGACGCACAAGAACAAAGATATAAAGGTGGAAGTATTTCAATTTGAACACATTCAACATCCAACCAACATGTTGCTTCAATGCTTGGTGGGACTATATCATTTCATCAAATTAACGGGGTCCCTCCAGTAACATGGCGCGGTAGTTCAATCTCCAAACATAACGCAAATGGGGATGTTTCCTTGATCGAAAAGTTTCTTCCTCTCCATTGTAAATGGCTAGCTGGTTATGCCCTAATGCAAATCAAGCCTATCCTTTTCAGCCATTTGTGTTTTGTCGGTAACGAGTTTGCACTGGCTTTGGCAAGCGGCCACGCTTATTATTTGATTGGTCACCTAAAATCAATTGACATTAATTTTGAAGGGGATATAACTTCTCTGAATGTCCAAATTATGAAAAAAGATCTCCCCCACCATCAGCTGAGAAGTACGCAATTAGTTCATTAAACATAAAATATAGAACAATGGATGGTGCATCCATCACAGTGATCAACAATTAACGATGCAGACATATCAGTCATCAATTTTGCTCCTGGCCAATGTAAGATGTGACATCTAACCTTTTCAATTATAGGTGTCTCGCAAGTCATTATCCGTGTAAGGCAGGGCTCTGCTCCGTCATCCGTCATTTTTGGAAAAGATCGAAGTGCGCCGCAGCAAAAGGGGATCCAAGCCTCCTGAGGTATAAATTATTTGTTACATGTGCAGGTGATAAATACTCCTTTAATTTTTTTAAATGATACTTATCTTACTAAAGAGTTTGCGAAAAATTTTTTTATAATTTTTTTAATTGTTACTCATATCTTTGTTAAAATATTTATAATAAATACCTTTAAATTATAAAAAAATAACAAAATTTTTTTATTAAAAATAAAAAATACATATTTTATCATATAAATTTTTAATTTTTATCATACAAATTCCTACATTTTATTTTATAAACCCCTAAATTAAAATAATTAATTTTTAAAAAAGATATTTTTAATTTAATTTATAATTTTAATGCTTATACTAAAAAAGTTATAAATTAATTTTTAAAAGTTAAATTTAAATTATTTTTATTTTGTAATTTAAATTTATAAAAAAATTATTTTATTTTTATTTTTATTTTTAAAAATCAAATAAAATAATTTAAATATTTTATTCAAATTATTAAACAACTATAATATTTTATACTATTAAAAAAATTAATTTATAATTTTATATTCATAAGTACTTTTAAAAAATTATTAAATATAAATATAAAATTATAAATTAATTTTTATTTTATTTTATAATATTTTACACTAAAAAATTTATAATTTAATTTTTAAGATTAAATTTTAAATACTTTTATTTTATATTCATAACAATTTATAAATTTATTTTTATTGTATATTTTAAATTTATATTTAATAAATTTCTTTTAAAATATTTATAAATATAAAATTATAAATTTTTCTAAAATTTTTTAAAGTACAAAGTATTATATTTATTCAATAATTTAGATAAAAATATTCAAATTATTTTTATTTAATTTTTAAAAATAAAAATAAAATAAAATTTTTATAGATATAAATTATAAAATAAAAATAAATTCATAAATTTTTATGAATATAGAATAAGAATATTTTAAATTTAATTATTAAAAATAAATTATAAATTACTTTATTATAAAGTATTATAAAAAAATTTAATTTATAATTTTATATTTATATTTAATAATTTTTAAAAAGTACTTATAAATTAAATTTTTTTATAGTATAAAGTATTATAATCATTCAATAAATTAAATAACATATTTAAATTATTTTGTTTTAATTTTTAAAAATAAAAAATAAGATAAAATTTTTATAATTTAAATTATAAAATAAAAATAAATTCATAAATCTTATAAATATAAAATAAAAATAATTTAAAATTTAAAATTTAAAAATAAATTTATACTTTTTTAGGATAAAATATTACAAATCAAAGTATTAAAATTTTAAATTAAATTTAAAATATATTTTTAAAAATAATTAATTATTTTGATTTAGAGATTTATAAGATAAAAATTAAAAATTTATATAATAAAAGAACGTATTTTTATTTTTAATAAGAAAATTTTATTATATTTTAAAAATATTTATTATAAATATACTAATAAAAGGGTAAGTAATATTTAAAAAAAATTATTGAAGAATTTTTTCTTTTTTGAGAGAAAGTGAGTGTCAATTTTATTCTTGCTTTCTGGAAGCATGGGCGGTTGCTTAAAATATGAATCGGTGACTGTATTTATTTTGTAAACTCTAAGATAATAACACAAGCGGCCGTCATGGAAATAAAGGATATAATTTAGACAAATTCCTAGTTTACAAGCTTGGGGTTCTTCTAAATAGGGGTACATGCACGTGATCTTCGTTGAATTTTAGGCCCTATGTTCCCCTGGTAGAAAACAAGACATTGCTGTTCTTCTCTGAAGCGCCCCCGTTTCCGTTTTTCAAGAAAGTGCAGTAATAACAGAATATGAACCCTGCTTTTTCCAGCTGGTCAATATATTTGGTTATGAAACACTTGCCTGACACAAGCAATGCGGAAGCATCAATCACCTTTTACACTTTTCATTTACATAAACCATGCTTACATACCTAGTAAAATTCTATTTCCGAATGGACCATACATTTCCCGGCACCGATAGACATTGGTCTCGTTGCGTTAATGCAAAGGCAGAAAAAATATACCGGTTTTACCCACAAAACTTCTCTGAATGGAAGCTTCAAGGAACACGACAATTTTCCAGGTTTTACCCACAAAACTTCTCTGAATGGAAGCTTCAAGGAACACGACAATTTTCCAGAAAATTAAATTTTGTCATGACTTGATCGCCTCCCCGGTTCTTAAACATTCAATGTCCCATTGACGGCACAGAGGTCACAGTGCAGACGTATAAACTTTGGAATGTTATGGAGTGACATGAACCAATCTTATGCCAATTTAATTTTTTTTTTTAAATATTGCATGATCATAAACCAAATTCTTGCTTGACCTTGATGCCAGCCTTGACCTCTTATATTACCTTGAAAGGCACCGGTAGAACCTAAATATACCGACATTTAATCCACCTGAACATTTTTCCTTTTACTATATCCAATATTCATTCTCTTACCCTTCACCAGGAGATCAATTGAAATTAATTAGTCAGACGAAGGCTAACCAATCAAGACGTTATTACAATCAACCAGAAAGTTTTCTCAGCAGAAAAGTATGACATTACAGACAAATAGGCTAATCTAAGAACAAAAAAGTTCTGTATATGTGCAAGGTCTCATGCAAGAGATCCATATCCCAATGATCTCAACTGAGAATACAAATGAACTGTTGATCTTGTTCAAAAAATTATATGTGTAGCTCAAAAAACAAAACTAAGGTAACAAACAATCATCACCAATTTAACCCTAATAACAGAGTTGAGGCCAAAATTATCCCAAGCAACCATTGTAGAAAGGGTCTCCCATTCATATCAGCACTGTTGGTAGAATTATGCGCGGGATTTTGAGAGGAATCTTGTGTGGTTCCAGTGGCGGCAGGGGGAGGGGGAGAAATCGGTGGAACGTCACATGTACCAAAGGTAGCATTTTCCTGCACATACTTCAGAACTGCAGTCAAACTACAAGAGAATTTTTAACTCATTAATCTTTGTTATATTGTAATTTTTTTCACACACCAACAATAATCTGCAATCTGACATTGCAGTTACCTACAGGGTAATTTAATCTTGTGAAGGCTATATAATATAATGCCGCGATGAGATTTCGGGTGATATCGAGCAGATACTTATCCTTGGCTTGGAATTGGAAGCCTAAGTGGTGCACTATTTTATCTACATCTTGATGCAGTAGCAATCACTGCGTAAAACCTTTTTGACCATGTCTCAAAATTTAGCAGACGTATGCTACGAAGAAGGAAACATAATGGTGCCTAACAATTCCATACAGATGAAAAAAATTCAGTGGACAATTTTAAGAACAAACCTTGCAATAAGCTATATTTTCACATCCACAAGTTAGATGACCATTTGCTTCATCGTTGGCTTCTGGCGCTCCTCCCCCATCACTCCTCTGCAATGACAATTCAAAAGAATTTACCGAAAGAATTTCAACTTGTATTTATTTTTGCAAGTATTCTTATTTCTTTCATCAGGCTGAAGAGGAAATAACTCCAATAAAATGGTACATGAAGTTTAGAATGGACCAAGTACCTGGTAAAAGTCAACAGCAATGAAGTTTGGCCACCTTTTACCAGCTGCCTCATAGCAAGTGTTCATCATCTTAGTTAGTGGAGCTGAATTGTCTGCACAAGCTTCTGTTACATTGGGAGCAGTAGGAAAATAGTTCTGCAAAACCAGTGACATTGCTTTTGTGTCCAAGGGAGAAGATTCATCCCGCTTTGGACAAGAACCTGCAATCATTCCCTCATCTCCATCTGCAATTCACTGATCCATGTAAATTTACTTTTCAAGTCAAGAAAAAAGGGAATGGAGTTATCCACTGTACAGATAGGACAATTTTTAATCTTGTAGAAGTGCTGGGTAAAGATCACAAAATGATCAAGACAATTTAAGAGAAGCATTTAATATTAAGCTCTATTCGAATACCGTTTGAGCATGTTTATATTGCTGGCTTTCACTTTGGAAGCAAAATTGCAAAATATGTTCAGTAACATTAATTTTTAGTGGGACCCACTAATTGTTTAATTAAGATTTAACACTTTTAGCTTTCATATCACAACAACCATCAAGTTACAACAGCTTTAAGGCTAGAGCACCTGAATCTCAAACATGCCCCAAGTCATTTTCCAATCTCTCAGTAACATCAAAAATCAGTAATTGAAATCGGAAAGCAGTAGTCACATTTCCAATATATTAACAATGAAATTTGGTTGGTTAAAATAAAACTCACATTGATTTTCTACCACATATTTCCACTGGTAAGCAATCCCCTCAGAAGCTTCCTTGTCTGACTTAGAGGTGAAAACCACCAAACGCTGATTCTGCTTAACCATATCATCAACTGTTGGCCAATCTCCACCATTCTTGGGTATCTTTGACATGGGAAACATGTATTGGCTTAAGCCAGATGCTTTGAAAACCTTTGTCAAACCTTTTGAGGATGTCACATAATCTTCAATAAAAATTGTGACAATCTCAGATGGGCTTGCTTGTAGAAATGCTTGAACCTCTTTTAGCACATTAACTGCAGGTTGCTGGGATTTTTTTGTTTTATCATCACATAAGAGTGAGAAAGTCACCTTTGTAGTATATACAAATTAAGGTACAATCAAGCACCATTAGATTGAGAGGATATATGAACTTACAAATGCAGTAAAGTCGTAACATTTGCCACCAGTGGAGTGGCATAGCCAAATATCATTGTTGAAGTCATACATATCCAGCATAAGCCCTCTAATTCCATTCTAAAAGAGAACGTGCGTGTAAGCAAAGCATTTTTAGTAAGTTGATCTTAATCAAACAAATTAACTTAAACCCGATCAATCCTTAATTCTAGTTAAATGGTGTTGTAGCAATGATCTTTTTGCAGCGTTTTGGTTTAATATAATTTGGACTTTCAAGCAGCATAAATTGCAGAAAACAAAGCTCCCACAAAGAAAAAGATGAAAAAATAAAGGAATTAAACTTTTACTATAAAACAGAGAAATCTTTGTTGAAGTTTAAGCTTTTTGATTAGTTAGTAACTTAATTTGGTATCAGAAAATGTTTCATCCTATGATTTTGCGTTTGAGTGCCACAAAACTTATTCCTTTGATTAATTAACATTATACTTCAGACAGAGCGCAGTTGACAGCCTATGTTTGATATTTGGATCCATGTGTCAAGCAATTTTAAATGAATCTAACCTTGCAGGTGAAGGAGTTTAAAGCTTACAAGTGTAGGTCAAATTGTAACTCAACATCTTTAGCTATCAGCAATGGTTTAAACTTTTACCAAGAAACAGAGAAATCTGTACATGTCAGGCATACTTTTCCCATCCAAATATGAGACACGGTAATAGAGTTGATTTTTATAGTCTAAAAAAGAAAATTCTGCATTCTAAATAATAAGGTGGAGGAATATGTCCCTTGATTGAGTCAAAGTCATCAAATGTGATCAACTTCAAATGAACTGTACAATGCTATGTTCACTCTTAAAGCAGCAAACTACATGAAAAATATGAAATCGCTAAGATTGGGGTTAGCTTTAGCTTTTTATCCAATCTTAATTTTCAATTTAAAGACACAGCTAGGATTGAATGCTTATTTTTCACTTAAACTAAGCAGGTAGGTAACGAACAATCATCATCGCCACCCGCTACGGTTTCCTTTCACTTTTGACATCAAAACTGAAAAGCTTCAATGAAACACCGTCACAAACGAGCAAGTGGCATAGGAGAACGAAGACAAAAATGTTTCTTACCTTAAGCTGATCAGTGACTGTGTCTTCTTGGTTCCTTGGAGATACAAGGATCGGTCCAATCGCCGGTCTCGCCCCCAACAGAGAATAGGAGTTGTGTGTTGTTAACCATGCGTATTTGTTAAATGGCAATCCTTTCACCTGTCCAAAATCAAACCCACATGCAGCAACCTAATCAGCGGCCATTATTTCTTTTTAATACCCCAAACAGAATATTTAAATATGAAAATAAACTTTACCTTCGATGTGGGGTTTAACGGTTGGATCCTAGCACATCTAGGTCGGGTGTTGCCATTAGGCGGACATGTTTGACACGTCAATCCGGCGTCACAGACACTGTTAGAAGAACATGTCTCTCCGATCTGTGTGAGAATCAAGAAATGAAAAAACCTATGCACTTGTGATACGAAAAAGAACAACAATAACCGTTCTCTTTCATATCATGATGATTTTCTTTTTCTGGGAAATTAAAAACCAACCTTGAGACTCGAGGAAAATGCAAAAAGCGATATTATGATGAAGATAATTTGGATTTGGAAATTTATATACAACTTTGCTCCCTGCAAAAGCGAAACAGTGTGCATTAAAGTTTTACTATTTTCCCACAAAATTGAAAATAAAATGAAGTAAGAAATTATGTAAAACAGATGTGCATGCCTTCATTTCGGGATGTGTCACTGGGTGATATGAAAGAGAGAGAGATATTATTAACTTTGAAATGGGGAGGGTTTTAAGAGTGATTTTGAACTGACCTGAGTTCTGTTGACGAGTAAAACCTCAAATACGAAAAAAATAAAAAATAAAAAAAAGGGGGAGACACGGAGTCTGGTAAGAGAGGGAAAAGCAATATCTGCTGCTTCGTTATATTTTATGCTGGTTTTTGTCATTTTGCGGTTTGAATCCCTTTTATTTTTAGCCGTTTTTAGTTTCTTTTGAATGTTTCGTTAATTTGTTACATCCGGTTTCAGAAAAAATCAGAAGTTTGAATTTTATTTTTCAATAATTAATTAATAAAAATATCGGTTGGAGATATGCTTGTTTAAATGTCATCAAAATAGAAATTTGATTATTTGACATTTCAATTTTATTCTAAATAATACGGCAAAAGACATGGTCATATGTTATATATTTAAAAAATATATAATTTTAAAATTATTTATTATATTTTTAACTATATAATACATAAATATTTATATCATTTAAGATAAAATTTAGAATATTTAATTTTACTTATATTTTAGTTAAGATTGCCAATTTATTTTAGTTTATATTGTGAATATTTATTGTAAAACAGAATGAAGGATAATTTCATGCCTAAATCTTTGATATAAAAAAAATTAATGAGAAAATTTTGTGCCAATTCAGGAGTTGCTGAGAACTGAAAGAGTATAGTTAATGTTTTTAAAAATCATAAAAATCATATTTTTAAGAGCACAAAACCTGTTTCATGGTATCTGTTAAATATAATTTATTAAAATAAATAATAATAAAAATATGTTTGGTCATCTTGAAGATAAAATTATAATTTTATTTTTAAAAAATTGTAAAAAATAATAAAAGGTTATTTTCTATTTTTTTAATTAAAATTCAAAAATAATATTTTTTTTTTATCTAAGATAAATTTTATAAAACTTAGAACCAAACATATTTTTTTTTACTATTTTTACTTTTAAAAATAGAATCAAATAATCTTAGTTTATTATTTATTTTTAAGTTTCTTCAATATATAACATCAACAGTTTTTCTTAGTGAAAGCAAGATAAGGATAATAACTATTAAATTAGTATTAAGGTTGCCTTTTGGTAGAAAAGAAAAGGATATTGTGAAGGTTGAGAAATAATTAACATTAAAAATAATTTTAGCATTAGATAAAAATCAATTAGATTTGTGTGGGGTTGTTTGTTAATTAGTAAAATATCTAAGAGCAGGAAAATTTTTTTCGCTCAAATAAAAATTGGTAATAAATTAGCCTATATTTATATAATAATAATAAAAAAAAAAGAATATTCAAATAAGCATCATTTTATGTCTTGATGAAAGTAAGGAATCTTTGCATGAGTTTTAAAATACTATTCATAAATGTGAAACTAATTTTTTATTTGGTAAACAATAAACATGGATCAATATTGAATATATTAATTTAAAAAAAGAAAGAATAATCGTTTTGAAAATTCCCCATTCAAAGTTCAGTGCCAACTGGGATTTTATTAGATGTTTACATTTAACAACTCCCATGGAAACCTTCCACATGGATTGTTTTTCTCAAGACAATTCTTTTATTTTATCTTTTAAAGGACAGTTGAAGGTATTAAATAGATTTTTAAATGACCGAGTTGTTTAAGTTAGCTTGGTGTTGGAAGGATTCTTAATTCTTTATTCTTATTCCAATTTTTGTTTTGTTTAATTATAAAATAATAATTAAATTGGAAGCGTTCAGTCTCATCTATATTTAGAATAAA
>JAWDEX010000020.1:2736088-2758586 GCA_035221805.1 Trichilia hirta | reverse complement strand
ATCAATTCGTGGTCCAAGCTGGTGCAGATTTCTCAGGAGTAGCAACTGAGATGGTGTCCATGAATTGTACCGTAAAATTCACATTTCGTAACATCGCCACATTTTTTGGTGTTCATGTAACATCAACACCTCTAGATCTAACGTACTATCAGCTCACATTGGCCACTGGAACTGTATGCTACGATACATACCCACATCTATAATTAACTTTTTCATTAATTTCTATTTACTTTTTACACGATTTTGCCAACTGGGATTTTGCAGATACATAAATTTTATCAATCAAGGAAGAGCCAGAGGTCAATTACAGTCATAATAAAGGGAAGTGGCATTCCTTTGTACGGAGGAGGAGCTAGCTTGAGCAGCTTAAATGGTTCCCCAATTGATCCAGTGCCTCTCAATCTGAATTTCATGGTTCGTTCAAGAGCTTATGTTTTAGGCAGATTGGTGAAGCCCAAGTTCTACAAGAGAGTTGAGTGCTCAGTAATTATGAACCCCAATAAGATGAATGTGGCTATTTCGTTAAAGAACAAATGCAATTACCGCTGAAAATCCGCAGCAGCATTAAGAATACTTTATGCATTACTGAGTGGTGACTGAGAAAGGCAGTAGATGGGGTAACAGGACAGGAGTAGACCCAAATAAGGGGAATGGAATCAGGATTTTGCTGTCCCAGAAGCACAGAATTCAATTGAAATAAGGAAAAAAGATCCTTCTTTATTAAATTTTAATAGAATATGATAAACAGTTATTAGATGATGGTGTTTTTTACATCTTGATCATGCAAAATCTCCTCGAAGAGATTTATGATTGGTATAAAGTGAAGAGGAAGGTAATGTTTACCCGGTTTCTGTGAATTGAATTAATTCTCTCTTAATAATATTTATATAATTTTTTTTTTTAAAATTTTATGTACCTTATTATTCTCTAGAAATTCTGTTCCATATTTATTGATTTGGTTGGATAGGTAAAAGCACTTAAATTTTATAGTTTAAACAAGATTTAGATCCCTAAAATTTAGTTAAACAAATATTTTAATTGTAATAATTTAAAATATTTAGTTTTACTCTTACTTATCAATATTATTTTTTATTTTAAATATTTTTGAATGCTTCGTTATAAAAATTAGCTCTACGATTGCAGAAATCATGAAATTTAAAATTAAATGATATCACGAGAGTCAAATTAATTGCAAACAAAGGTTAAAAACCAATAAATAAAAATAAAAGTAATTTTTTTCATTAACCAGAGCTAAAATATCTTTTTGACCAAAACTTAAAAGCATAAATAATCTTCACCCTATTTTGTATTAGTTAACAACTAGAATACATAAAACTCTTAATTTTGAGGTTACATATTTAAATTTTAAAAAATTTATAATACACTAACTAATACTAATCGTACTAATCATATTGCCCAGTACCACTTTTTTTTTTTTTTTTTTATTAATAATTAACTTTTTAACAATAGTAAAGTTTATTGACAATTGAATAAATTAGGTCTTTAGATGGATGATTGTAAATTTTAGTGAAAACTTAAGTTATACTTCTAAATTTGAACAAAAATACAATACTTGTGAATAGGAAGCATTCCTTGACTTGAGATATAAATTTTAGTCATTAATTTTTAATTTTAATAATTAAAATTTAAAATAAAAAATATAATTTTTTTTCCTAACTCCATTTTTTCTTAATCTTATATTGCATTAGATGAATGGTCTCCAATTAAAGAATTCTACTCATCAAACTCTAAATGAAAAGAATTTTACCCATTTAAAAATATATTTTATCACCTCTTAAAGTTCAATTATTGTACAAAGACAGGACATATATAAACTTTGAGATTTTTAATTTTAATGGTGGATGTAAAAGCAGACATCCTATTGTTTGATTTACAATCTAAACTGGTTTTGGGCATGTGGATCATCAATATATAATGTAAAAAAAGGTGCTATTTTTTTCTTTTATCACTTTGAATTAAAATATATTTGATATTACTAACTTTACTTAATTTTAAAAATTTTATAAAAAAAATTAGTAATACTAATTTTTAGTAAATTTTATTTTTTTTAATTAACATTTAATATTTTTAACTTTCATCCTACATTAACTATGAAACTACAATGAGTGTGTGATTATTGCTTCTCAATCTCAAAAAATATATGAAGTTTTGTAGTCTAACTCAAAAGTGTTAATTTTGTTTGTTCCATATAGTGTTTTAGATTTTTGATTATATGTTAAAGGAAGTTAAGTAGCATGGCGAATCAAAATTAACCATTATCATGACTTTACCATGCTGAAATTGACAGCTTATAGTATGATTTTAGATGTAATTTATATTTTTTTTGTATACTTCTTTAAATGCTTATTTTTACTATGTAAGAATTGTATGGAACCAACCTTAAAATGGCATATCTTAACTTCTTAAATTTAAATTGAATAAAATTTATTATTACATTATATGGAGGAATCCAGACCATAAAGATTTTGGAAAAATTAAGGTTAGGGTGAGGGGTTCGATCCTTTTTCTCTGGGCTATAAGACCAAGTGAACTTTCGTGAAATTTTAGAAATAATTTTATTATCTGTTTAAATCAATTTTGTTACAGTTATGTTGTTATTAGATCCTTAACACCACTTTTAATAATAATAATAAAAAAAATTGAATGTTATTCGCTGTAAAAATCTGCCGAGTTGCAAAAGGTAATGCATTGCATGTTAATCGGATTCGAGTAAGAGTGAATGGATAGGCATATCTATGCGTTCTCCCAATTCAAATGTAAAAGGGCCATCATCTTGGGCCGAGCCGGTATGAGTTGAAGTTAGTACTAGGCGTGAACAAGGAGGCCCGATTTATGAATGATGTGCACTTTTTGTCGTAACGCAATACATTATTTTTAAAGAAATAATTTTTTTTCTAAATAACACTATTTTATCTTATCTTCTCTGTATTATTTTTTACTCAAACGGATGGAAATTATGAAGTTTATTATTGGTATTGCTTGTGGATTTTAAAAAAAAAAAAAAAAAGAAATGACTTCAAACGAAAATTTGTGGGGGTTGTAGGTGAAAGAAAAGTTTCAAGGATTCTCTTCCTTCATTTAATTTATTTTTGATTGAATATATTGATTGTATCTCGAAGAGGAAAATTGATTCTTTATTGAAGGGTGGCTTAGTTTGGTGTTCACTGAATTTGCTTCAAGTTTCAAAAGCAAATGTAGTTGCATATTCCCGGATTTTACTTCGTTTCATCCTGCATAAGTTTGATAAACAAAATCTAAATATTTATTTACCTGATGAGATTATTTATTGATTTTACATCCTTCCAACACTAATATCAAGAGTCAGAATTATATAAAAATTTACGAAAATATTATAAGTATGGGTATTAATTTGTATCCTGCGCATAGCGGGTGGGGTTTAACCACATTTGTCTTTGTCGCTTCTTTCATGTACTCAGGAGTGAAGACTCTCGAACTAGCTCAGGCTGAGGTCCAAGGGCAAGTCTCCAGAAATGATTTTTTTACAAACCAAAACACAGACCACAAAGGAATAGAGATTAGGGAGTCTGGGTCTCAGCAAAGGCAGGGCAGTGATAGTCTGATAGAACGGCACATGGCGTCGTAATTTGTCAGCGAAATACTACAAAGTTGCTGTTATCACGATATCTGCAAAACAGTAGCTCTTTCTGCGTCGGTATGAAAAAGCCAAGGCACGGAATACAAACAACGAAATCATCGTTCTTCTCTGAGTCAGAGATCAGAAGACGTCCAGGAAATATACTTACGTTCTTCAGTCTTGATCCATCCATCAATCACAAATCACATATCAAAATCTTTGATGCAAAATCTCACTGATTTTCTGATTAGTGTTAGTGTATCTGGGAATTTCCTCCTGTTAATCATTTAATTGAATGTACGGCTTCCCTTATTTAACTTTCATCCTGCCGAGTGAAAAAATAAAAAACAGAGTTCCAAGGCAATTCAAACCAACCAAACTGTACTCCGTTCCCGTAAACATGAACCCTGCTCCAATCCGGCAGACTACAGAGCTAGATCCTACCATTTCAGCACAATTAGATCTTTGACCTCATTGTTAATCCTAATTTTAATCATATTTATGAAATTTTTGTTTACCAAGTGAGACTATCATCATTCCGTTTTAATAAAATATAAAATATAAGATTTTAAAAATCTCATGATTCACATTTTTTATTCGCTAATGGACAATGTGAATATCTTTGGATTAAATTGTCTCACACTGATTTTTAACAATTAATTGATAATGACCCGCCAATTTCTGCCAACTGCTGCTTTGCTTTCATAAGAAAGATATAGTCTATCTTTCGATGATTTAAAAATTAAAATGTGATTGTTATTGTATTAAGTGATTGGCAGCATGTATATAGCGTGCTTCCAACCAGCAGCCAATTTAAGTTCAAGTAATACATCAATAAATTAACAGTTTAGCAACTAAGTTGCTCTGTTGCTTGAAAATAAAAAATAATACGAGTCCTTTCTGTTGAGTTGCAGCGGCGGGCTATTATTTGTCTCTGTTTTATATATTCTCAGCTTCGTAAATGGCATTGTTGTTGGAACTAATAAGTACTATTTGTTATGAGGTGAATTTGATGCTGTAAAAAATCTAGATATCGGTAAAATTTTAATTAGAGAGCATCAAAAGGAAATTGTATCTCCCACCTACGGTAAACCCAGATAGAAATCCTCATCAGTAAACAAAAATATTTCTTTTTGACTCCATTGAATTCATACAGACGTTTTTTGAAGACTTAATTTTTCCAGATCAATTAATATGAAAACGTAAACCCGAGGAGAAATTTTTATCGGAAAATGAATATGCATATATCAAATCTATATATTCAGTTTATATGATAGCTTGAAATTTTGAAGAGAAATGGAACCTCTGTACACCCAAAGAAAATCTTGGATAACAATAAATAATGGAAATGAATTCATTTGGTTAAATAAAAAAATCAGCTCTGTTTTAGAACCATTCTATCAACTAGGGTCAGTCATCCCTCTGTTTGTCCTACTCATTTACAATTACAAAAAAATCAGCAGCAACAGCGATTCCAAGAATCGCTCGATGTATTAAAAAATATCTCCAAGTTGCTTGAATCGTGCCCCCATCCGATTTCCAATTCCAATTCACCTCACAGAAATCCAACTTTCTGAATCTAACCAATTGGGCCTCTCCTCGCACGCAAGAATTCTAATTCGATCAGAAGGAAATTCATGAGAAACTGAAAATGAATCAAATTCTGAATTCCCAGATGGAAAATATGAAATCGGTGTTGTTACTGATGATTGAACTGATTTCCATTCAGGAAAACTAAATGGACTTCTGGGTGACGTTGATATTTCTTCACAGTCCTTCAATGTCCCAAATTCAGTCCCCTCGCCGCCATCATCAGCACAAACAAATGGATGATTCAAAAGCATCTCGGCCGTCCATCTATTCTTTGGATCCTTGACAAAACATTTCATCAAGAAATCTTTACCTTCTTCGGACAATTCTCCGGGAATGATCGGCAATTCATCTCCTACTCCAATTCTAATCAACAAAGCAAACAAATTCGATTCTTGCTTGTGATTCCAAGCAGGTTTTCCAGTCATCATCTCCACAACAGAGCAGCCAAGAGCCCATATATCACAAGGTGACTCGTATTCGTTGTCGTTTACAGATTCGGGTGACATATACAAAGGCGTGCCTCTACACTGAAATCTGCTTTTTTCTTCCCCAGATTTCTTCGCCAACCCAAAATCTGCGATCTTCATCTCCTCGTTGTCAAATACCAACGCGTTTTGTAGCTTTATATCACAGTGAACAAACCCTTTTGCGTGAATATGGCGCAGCCCTTTTAGCAACGTCCTCGTATATCGCCTAACGTCAGATTCCTGCAAACGACCCTTATTTTTCTTCACCTGATCAGCCAAACTCCCCTTGGACGCGTACTCCAATAAAAGATTGTAAAATCTTTCACCGTTCTCAACACTGTAATCATCACCAAAACAACGAATAATCTGAGGACAAAAACCAATTTGATCAAGAATTTCCTTCTCGTTCTTCAAAGTAGCAGAAGAGCGATCACCACAAGATTTCACAGCCATTAAAGACGGAAACTGAGAAAAACTCTTTCTGGGCATGGCAAGATTGACACTTCCAAAACTTCCATGCCCAAGAACATCTCCTCTAACCCACTCCATTAGGGTTTTCTCTCTTTTTTACACTTTTGTGAGCTATTTTTTTAGGCCAATTATGATCGTTGCCTTTGGTAGAGGGAAAGGGGAAGAAAGCAGAGCAAAACCCAACCTGTTCTGTTGGCAATTGCAAGAAGCCTTCAAAGCCATTTATACTGAGACATTCTGATATGTTAAAATATTTATTTTTTTCAAATTTATTTTATTCAATATTTGCTAGCTCCCTCTAATTAGTGCACGTGATAGACGAGGATATTTTACGTAGGACTCGTTTTCAGACTTTGGACTCAAAAACGGGCATCCCAGTTATGAAAACGTGGTTCATAACTTGATAAATCGGATCCCAACGGTTTCTTTCTTTTTTTCTCAAAGTAATATAAAAAACCCACGTGGCTTAAATTGTGAATACGAGACATTGAGAATATTCGAATATGACTAAAACGCAACTCTTAATTATGCATTAACAGTGACGTGATATTTCGTTTAGAGGTAATTTCCTCGGGTAAATATTGTGCTATCAAATTTGAGAAATTCATATTCAACTGAATCTTTTGTCAAATTTAAAATTGACTCTGTTTGGTTTGGTCAATTCCTTTTAGTACAGGCAAGGCGTCCAACTAGGTAAGGTTGTTGCAACATTTTTATTTTCATCTTCTTTTTTTTTTTCCTTCTTGACATCCTATTTTTATTTATAATTTTTAATAATAATATAAAAATACAAAATTTATTTCATAAAGATTGGCATGATAATTAATATAAAATTATTATTTTATTATCATAAAATTTATTTTTATTACTTTCATGTGTAAATTTTTTTGTACAAGTTAATGTGAGAGTTAATGTAAAATTATTAATATTTCTATGACATAATTTGTACTTTGTGAATTTTTTATGACCCTAAAAGTGTAAGACATGCAATAGTATTATAGTTTTGCTGGGTCAGTGTGGATTTGATGTAACTTTTAAAATATATATATTTTTATTGTAAACTCAATTGTAAAGAGAATGAGTTGTTTGGTAAATTTTAATTTTAAAATTAGCTTACATGTGATAGGTAAATTATGTTACTAAAAATATTATAATAAAATAAATATTATATAAAAAATTTTTTTTTATAAAATTATGAATAAAAATTTTGTTTAAATATGTAATAATTAAGTTTAAATTATTATTTAAATTAATTAAATTTTATTTAAGTAATTTAATTAAATTAATATTATATATATTTAATATTAATATTAAAATTATAAATGCAATTCAATTTAATCATGTCCCACATCAAAAACAATCACAATAATATATGTGATTCAATTCAATTCAATTCAATCATATTATATTATATTTGTTTTTTATTTAAAACTATTTAAATTTTAATAATATTATTTTTAATTAGAGGTGAAATTTATTAATTTATTGAAAAATAATTTAAAATTTTTATTATTTATACGAGATTACATTTGAATATATATCTATGTTATATAAAATTAAAATTTAAAATACACCACTTTTCTAGCGTGTAAGTGGTTTACTTGATTTTGTCAAAAATGTTTAAAAAATAAATATTAAACACTTAAAATCACTTTTTAACTATTTTAACAGCATCCCAAACAATACCTTAATATAACTATTTTACACATTCTTTTAATGTATTTTGTGGTAAATGTGGAAGTCCTTCAACAAAATAATTTATTAGAAACAAAAGTTTAGTGTACTATGATATTTAATTTTATTTTTTTGGCATAATGTTTGAAATTAATTTTTCTATTTATGATTAAGAAAGCGGGCTCTTATTTTCTATACAAATCCTTACATAATTTATAAACTATTGAATTGATGTACATTAAATCAGAAACACTATATTTTCATACTAGGAATGATAAAATTTTTGACCTACACATAAATACACTTTCAAACCTTAAACTTATATTAAAATCAGATTTAGCGTATATAATATATGCCTGATTAATATATTATAACTCACAGTGCATTAACCTCGTTCTTTACCTGTACATTCACTGAATAACAATGAAAATAAATAAAATAAACTTTCAAATAAAATCATAAGAAATAATTTGATTTTGCGATTTTCTCTTTTTATTTCCATGTTCTATTGCCATATTTAATAAATAAGTTTGGTGATAATTTTGTTTTTCGTGAATGGGTTCAATTCGAATTAGTTGAACGAAGTTCAAGTCACTGACTTTGCACTCATTCGCATTTTTATTACCTCCTTTCTATTGATTATAAAAATAAAAGCATGTCATGAAAAAACAAAAAAAAAACGAGGGCATGTTTAATATTTTTTATTATAATTAGTTTTATACAAATTGCAAAGTAGGTAAAAATATGTTGAATATTTTTTAAAATATACAATGTGAGAAAATAAAAAATTTGTGGAGACCAATCTTAAAAAATATGACAAAAAAAAAAATTTGACAACCTTATTATATATTTATTATATTAAAAGCCTATGCTTAGATTTATTTTTAATGTTTTCATTTTATGAATCATTTACGATTAAATTTTAATTTTTCATTTATTTTTTAAAATATTTTCTTAAAATAAGTAAAAATTTATGAAACAAATCATTAAAATCCTATCACAAATTATTGAAAATCTTAATAATTTACAACATCTTCCACCTTTTTTTCTATTTTTATCATCAAAATCTAATAATTAATTAGTTCAAAAATATATAAAGTTATAATTTGCGGTAGCTTATATTTTATGACCTAAACCTTTCATCATTACATAAATTCTTGCAATACAAATTGATATCCTAATAAAAAATACAATATATAATAATTATATATATTTATGTTAACTTTTAGGTAAATTTTTAATAACATTTATACACATACTATTATTGATTAACCTTTACGAATTTTATAATATTTTTATGAGGGGTCACAAATCTCAACCGACATCCCCAAATCCATATGCAGCTCACAAAATTCTTTTCTCCATCTCCATCTCTGTTTCTTTTTCATTTTCCAGCCACCTGTCCACCTTTCGTTTTTAATATATCACTTCATAGAGAAGAAATGTAATAGGATCAAAATTTATTGCCATAATTCTGAACACTTTTGGCAAGCTGATTGGATTGATTCCATTATAATCAAAGCAAATTCAAATTCAAATCCAAGGCAGCTGTCTTTCTAGGCACAAAATCCCTGTAGGTGTGTCTCATCTGTTGATTACAATGACCTATCCGTTTAAGATCTGCTATAGTTTATTATTAAATTAATAGCACGCAACTTAATTAATGTTCACTCCTTTTTATTTTCTTATGTAATTTGAAACCTTGTTTTCGCTAACATTGCCAGCATTATTAATCAGGAAATAGGGGGAAAAATCAGCTGGCCAAAATAGATTTGCATATCCATCAAAAATAAAAATTTCTATGTTTAATGGTATGTATGTAATTTGAAGTCTTCTAGTATTTGTTAAAGAAGGAATGGGTTTTATTCTACAAATGCATGCCAACGTAAATTGCTGCCTGTAAATTGCAATACATCTTACTGCAAAATTTATAACTTGTAACTTGTTGCAGAAGAGAAGAGAGAGTATTTGATATATTAAATTAAGGCCTCTTATTCATTTAGTTTATTTAATTTTCTTATTTTAATAACACGTGTAAACTATAAGTAAATTAGTTTATTGTTTTTATTAATTATTAATCACGCATAAATATTTATTAAAATAAAAAACATTATTTAGTTCTGATATAAACTTTTAGTTGAAGAAATATATATTTATAATTAGTAACTAATAAATAAAAATATAATAAAATCAATCTTGATTTCACATAAATAAAATATACTTATGTTAAAATTAAAAATATTAACAAATCTTATTTCAATAAAAACAAAAATAGGATATAAAAGAAATAATATTATTTATTTGAGCTAATAATTTTAATTACAACGCATTTAGGTGGTTCATTATTCCGCACTTTTTTTTTATATATATATTATTAAGAAAAAAGAAAAACAAAAAGCATTCCCTATCTGTATCTATCCGCGCGCAATGCTTTTGCAGCTCATTGCCTATAACTTGACGAATGAGATAAGAATAAAACTAACCGTATAGTCTCAGTCTAGAAGAAAAGAAACAGACTGCATATGGACATAGAACTGATAAAGCGGCAGAATCAATGAATGGGTTGAGGTATTTAAAATGAAAATATTATGCATGTTTTAGACATCAGATGATACAACAATACATTTCTAGTTGCAATATTCATTGACCGCCGACCAATTGCAACTTGGAATCCTGCAACCCAATGCTACTAGAACCTGAAAATTTAATAAAATGGAAAGTAAGTTATGTTTGTGGTCTGCTGCCACTGCAAACATCGCCGTCACATGTCTGCACGTTCTCCATTCCAATGTTACATCACAGGATTCATTAACAAATATTATTTTAAATGGATCAAATTGCGTTGCTGGCACCGGGTTTTAAGCCTTGGGACCAAGCCAAATGCATTGCCTTCCATCTTCATCTCATGACGTCATAACGCTTTTATAACATCTACATTTGTATAATTTCATATATCAAATTTCCAACTTAGAATACAAAATTTAAATTTAACGTGTACAACAATAAATTTTTTTTTTTCTAAGCGATCATTTTCTCATAATATTATATACTATATCATTTATATTTTAAATAATACAACATACAATATGGCGGGCATTAATGTGTAGCACAACTATCACATTAATATTACGAAATAAGGTAATTAGCATGATAAGCCTATTTCAAAATGGATACTGATATTATAAATAATGCAACATATAATATTACGCACATTAATGTATAGCATAATTCCCATATTAATATTACAAAATAAGGTAATTAGAATGATGAGTCTACTTTTAAAATGGACTTAAAATATTATTTTTTTAAAAATTTATATCTTAAATTTAACATCTAAAATGATGTAATATTCATCTAATTATATAAATAATAAAAATTTTGCTTTTGACTATTTTTTAAGAGTCATTTATTATTTTCACTATCTAACTTTAAAACTTATTTTTTAATTATTTTAAACAAAAATATCCTCTTTTTTATCAGCAGTTAATCTACTTTATCTCATTATATTTTATTTTCTTCTTACACCAATTGTTTATCTTTTTCTTATTTTTTTCATCTTTTATATTTTTAAATTTAATTTCAAAAAAATAAAAATATTACTAACTCAAAAACGCAAGTTTCATTAGTTTTTACGTGTAAAATTTTAAAAATTAAAAAAATCATAAAAAATCATAAAAAATTTGCAACAGCTCGTAGTGGGTGGCAGAACATCTATTATTGTAAAATTTTCAATTAAATTTTCTTTAATTTTTAAAATTATAAATGCAAAACTTAATAAAATTTATATTTTGAGTGAGTAATAATTTTTAATTTGTTGAATTTAAATTAAAAAATTGAAAAAAAATGTAAACAGAAATAAAATATAATAAGACAAAAAAGTAAATCAAAATAAAATTAAAAATATTTTTGTTTAAAGTAGTAATAGAAAATAGTTTGATGGTTAGAAACACAGATGGCCCTTAAAAGGTAGTTAGAAAGTCAATTTTTTTTTTTTTATAAATACTTTAAAATTTTGTAAAAATATATTTTTATATTGACGAAAATTACTTCGATTAAAATATCAAATTTAAGAGATAAACTTTTAAATTTGATATCCGTAATATTATTAAAGAAGATATACAAATAGGTAAATTTTACCAAATAATGGTACAGGTAATATACAATATTTATTGTTTAATATCACATAAAATTTAATATAAATTTTTATTTCAACATGTCCTTTTTTTCAATTGATGACTATTATTATTATTAATATTTTTATAATTAAGTTTGTTTGCATAATAAAATATAATATAATTCTCTATATTCTTTGTTACAATTTTAAATTTTTTCTTGCACATTTAAGAGTTTTTGTTATATTTTTACCCATTTAAAATTTATAGGACACACTGAAATGTACGGTAACATAACCCTATGTATGATGTATCCTTTTTCCACGTTGTGTTGATTAAGGAAGGCGTTTTTTGTGGCTCGATTCCATGTACCCGAAATCTCGCTCCCAGTCACGTGCTTGGTGGCTCCTAACGAGATTTAGTTGATTTACCAACATTATAAGTTGGTGTTGTGTACCTGGTCGTCTACCCAGCTCACTTAGCAACTTGCGAAAATGTGCCAGTTCATTTACTCGGCACAACATGAAGTGTAATTTTTCAAGTTATTATCAAAAAAAGAAAAATCATGTAAGTTGAGGGTAAAGCTATGGTGCATAAGCATGTAAAATCTAATTTTTTAATTTTTTATTAAAATTTCTAATTTATAATAAAATTTTTAAAAATTCTAACATTTAATTGGAAATTGTAATAATATTAAAATAAAATATACCCTTCACTTTTAGGCATCATAGTATAACCCGCAAATTGATCTATGTCCGTGCATAAAGTTTGTACATATATAAGATTATCTATTCTTTTGTCCCTTTCCGTATATTTTTTCAATTTCTTTTGCCTGAAAGTGTTTGGTTAGTTGCGTTTATTTTGGTGGTGGCTGGATCTCTAAGGCGTGTAAAATCATTCCTCCAATCATGGGTCTCGTGGATTTCGACGGAGGATTCGATCCTATCACGTATCGATTGGCTTCATATTCATAGATTTTTTTAGTTCATTCCCCATGCCACACCATTCTTTATGGCAAGCCATTATTTGTCTACCAACAACGAAGATTTTTGATATTAGATAACATTTTTGAAGTGTGATTTTACACACGTGACTTTGAAAATAGGAAGGTTTTTATCATATTTATGGTATAATTAATGATGTGATTGGTTTGTCTTTTCCCAAACCGAAACGGACTGGATGCAATGGCATTATTTAATACAATTCAGAATGAAATTACTTTTGTCATATTTATTGTATGGTCTATTTTCTCTAATTCGCAGTCAATGACTCAGGAAATAAAATAACAATTAAACCGTGTAACAATAAAATGTCAATCTGACTATGATTTTTGCCTAAATTACTAGCAGAAGTAGGTATCAAAATATAGTCTTTTTCGTTTATCATTTCTTATTTACTTCTCTTGTTTTTGTTAAAAAAATTTTCTGATTGTTTTTTTATTTCTTTACAAGGGAACAATAATTTAACTCAGAAAAAAATATAACTATTTGTTATATTTTTCTAAAATTAAATTTATAAATAAAAAGATAAGTGGACAGAACTCGAATATATTTTAATTATTTATTTATCTAAAATTGAACAAGATAAATGTTAAAAAATAATTACAAATTATATGATTAAACTCTCGTGGTAATTATGTGTTTTTTAAAAATACATTTAGTGGACAAATTATACGTTTTGTAATATGTAAGGTCAAGAATGGGGTGGGTTGGTCCAAGTTGTGTCAAATCGAGTCCTGCAATGACCTAATTCATCAATTAAAGTTAACCGAATCATATCCGTTTCCCTTGACATGGATTTGCTTTATTTTCAAATTTATGGATTTTTGGGTCATTCAAAAATTTCAGGCAATCTATTGACAAGGTGTGGTGAATTCAAAAATTCAGGCAATCTATTGACAAGGTGTGGTGATTGGAGACAGGTGACTTCTCTATTATCAGTTAGAACTTGACTATAATTGAAAATTCCGCAACACGGACCAACGAAATCAAAGGAGGGAGTATTGTTAGTTGTGATAGGGTTTAGACCGCCAACCAAATTATTAACAATTGCTGATGTCTTCAATGCCATTATATTTCTGATAAAATGCTTAGAAACTAGCAAATCAAGTACTCGTGGTGCCAAAAAATCTGGTAATTTTTCAGTCAAATTTTGCAATTTGCCAAACAAAGGAGAAAAGGGTGAAATTTTGTCGGTTCATGAATTTTCCCAAATACTACTTAGATGTGTGGTGTATGATCAGCTAATGTATAATCGTAACTTGACGGTTCCTGTCCAAGTTCTAGTACTCATATTATCTTAGCTAGCAGCCACCCCATTCCCATCCACTAGATTAAATGCACTAAATTCGGCCGTTGCTTCTACATCGTTTACGAGTACACGCAGACCGTTTTATTTGGAGGTAGGGTTTGAGCGTGTGTGAACTTGAAAGGTTAAAACTAGTGACCCACGTACAAGGTCGAATAGCCAGCAAGCCGTGTTTGATTCTGACTCCTTATGAGCCGGCCTTCGTTGACTTTCGTGCTTGACAACAAATCAAATTGGCAAAATAAAATATATTTTATTTGTTTGTTTTCGGCTGCCCTTTTATATTTCAGTTCAAATGGGACCCAAAAAGAGAAACTCAATATGACAAGTATTTGGGTCCATTGAATTGAATCGATTTAATCCCCCCATCTTGGTTACGTGCATCGGTGGGCAGTGGCTCTGTTGTGATTTGGAAAGATATTTTTTAATATTCTGTCAATAGTATTCGTAAAAACCGACTTGACTAAACTATTGCAGCCATCCGAGGATTAAGATAAGATTATTCATAGAATGAAAGAACGAGGTACGTTCACTTTGTGCCACGTTTAGATATTCGATTGAAGGTAACCTATGTTCAAATTGAAATTGGTCATTATAGGTTGAAAGGGAAATACTTATCCAAGGAGTTGACATACAACAAAAGGTTTGAAATTCAATGAAACTAGAACTTCCCTTTGGCTGCGGTCAGTTCCTTTTTAGTTTCTGTTATTTCCATGAAAGTTGCTAAAACGGAGCTTGAATTCGTTTGTGCTCCGGATAATATGCACCAGACATATCATTCATTCAGGCGTAATTGATGATATAATAATTAATATAGATTATTTCATATTTCTTCTTTAAATTTTAGCATTAGTTGCGGGATTGGTAGGTTAGTGCATAGATTAATCAACTTTTCTTTTGTGCTCGTCCGCATTTAAATTGGTGTGTGCGCATTGAGTGAGGTGAGATTTAAGTGCAAAAAAATTTTAAGAAATACCAAAACATAAAATATTATTTAGACGTATGAAATTTTAAAAAATAAAAAAATTGATCGAGTAATTTGCAGTAATATAAACAACATTCTTTTGCCTAGTTATTGTATCTATTTTTTAAAAATAGTGTCAAAGATATAAAATAACATAATGCCATAATATTAATTAATAAAAATATAAAATTAATATAATTAATAACAAAAGATATAAATTATATAACAACCATTATTTTTATGTCACGTTAATTTACAAAAGAAATATATGTTTATTTTATTTGATACTATTGTTCACTCGATAAATACCAATCATTTGATATTAAAAATTTAAGATTTATACCATCATTATTCATTTTACATGTTTTCATCACCCCCAAGACTATTCTAATAATTAAAATCCATTGAAGTAATTCGTTTTCGTACATAAGTAACACCTAGGGATAACAAAAATCCTCGAGTCCATGAGTTCTCGGCAACAATCCGTCTGTTTCGATGAGTATGAAACTTAATAATATACCTAAAACGAATTCGGATTTGAGACTTGAAATTCAATTCAATTAAAAATTGAAGCGAGTTTAAAGATTATGATTTTTTTTCATCCGGCCCCTCCCCGTTTACACATTGCCCATCTCTCTCTCTCTTTCTCTTGGTGTCTTTAATTTTTTAATTTTTTTAATTTTATATATCCATCAATTAATACTGTAAAACAATTAAAATACGTATAATATAAATTTGTGATATCATATTTTATAAAATTAGAAAATAAAAATAGATATATAAATAATATATGTGTGGGGATTATTATAAATTTTAAATAGTTTACTAACATCTATAATCCTATTTTATTAAATATTATTATAATTTTGTTATTTTATTAAGATAATACTAAATTTAATTTAATTATTCATTTATAGTTAGCCAATCAAGAAAGTAAAATAATATATTTTTTATGAAAATGTAAATGAAATAAAACTATAATAATAACCTATTATATTTTTAATTTTCATGTTATTTTATGTGTTTTAACCCATTAAAAAAAACTTTTATTTTTATGATTTGTTTTTAAAAATTAAAAATTATTTCATTTGAAATTAAAGAAGTAGAAAAAAAGTGAAATATTTATACAAGCTGATAGATCAATTATTAATATTTTGTAAGAGAAAAACAAATACAAAGGGCATGACATTACTACTTGGTATTTATCCTCCCACATTGATGAATTTATAATTATTTAGTTATAATTTATAACTATTTTTATTATAGTTTTTAATTTATAAAAGTTTAATAAAAAGTAAAAAATAAAGATAAAAACTAAAAAAATTAGAAATAAATAATTAAAAATTACAATTAAAAGAGATCTTCATGAATTTTACTTTATTTGAAGCAAATTAGTAAGTAACGGCTGCATAAAATTAGGTAATAGAGATGTTAGTTATTCTTTTGTGTTTCTTGATATTATTTTTCTTGAGATGTTGATTTTTTTTATTAATTTAATGTTATGCATTTTGATATTATTAATGTGAAAATTAGCTATTTTTGTATTATTGTGATTTACTTGTATATAGTTAATTAAATTAAAAAAAGAGAAATTAATATGTGATTAAATTAAAATATGAATTATTTTTTGACGTATATAATCTAAAAATATTTTTTTTTTTTAATTTTTAAAAGAAGATCTAATATAATTTAAAATGATGAATTTGTTCATAAATAAATAATTAATGTGTTTAAATTTATAAAATTTGATTTAAAATGAAAAAAATTAAATAAATATTGTTAAAAAAATTGGTCGAATGCGATCAAACGGGGAGTGTTTTGGCGGGTTAAAAATGGGGATTTGTTAGCTCCAACCATGTTTCTTCTAAAACCGGAGGAAGCTAATTTGAAGATGAACTCGTCGCAAACGGGGCAAGTTGGGGAATGGCAAACTCCGACCGAACCCCGGCCCACTGCCATGACTAGTAACAACTAACGATTTTACAATATTGATGTTCTTGCCTTCAGAAAAATCTACGCATATGTAACTTAAAGCTCAATTGTGTCCATGTTCATTATAATGGACCCAAATAAGACCAGCCCGTACTTCTTTTGGGTTGTTTCACTTTATAATCCATAACTTACTTAAAACCATATCCTTGGGCCCTAGATTTACACTTTTTTGATATTAAAGCGATTACAAAAATAAATAAATAATAATGTTTGAATTTACGTAATTAACTCAACTTAGATGTTGAGTGATGAAGTGCTTTTTATAAACTGAATGGCATATTATATAAATTTTAAAATACTTTATTATACCATTTTATTAACTAATCAATAAATCCCACATTAAATTGATGCTTAATATTATTCATAAACAAATATTAATTTTGAAAAATATTTAGCACCACATTAGCCTTCTTGGTTTTCCATCTTAAATACTTTTTTGGATTAAATTATATTCCTTCTTAAATAATATTCTTAACTCAGTAGATTGAACAATATTTAAGAACAAGAACATAAGTTTTATTTGATTTAGTATCTTACAATTTGCCGTCAAATAATTTGTTGATAGATGTTTATATACAAGGAAATGTTTAACAAATATAAAATACAAATAATTTATGTCTGAAAGTTGTGTAGTTTGTAAATAATTTATAAAAATTATCATAATTTACGATAAAGTTGTTTTTGTTATTTTATAGGATTAATTTGAGCTATTTTAATTAGAATTTATATCTAATTCAAATTTTTCAATACAAAACTAAAAGAAATTTAGTTTTGCTTTGTTCTGTCAAGGACTCAATAAATGAAACAACATTCATTCCAAATTTTATTAGGACATAGGACAAAAATAATAATACCATCCAATCAAACTTTGACACAAATATTACATTTTTTATTTGATGAACATCATCTTTTCTAGACAATGCACTATCTGACTTTCAAAATATACAAGTTGTGTTAATGAATTTTTCTAAAACCACCCCGTCCTGCTTCGAGAAAGAGAGTAACAAAATTACTTGGGTTGAATTTGTATCTTGAGCTCATATTAAAGCCCAAATTTTTAGCATTACAAGCCAATTTCGACTACCACCTTATAAAAACAGGAGACCCAAAGTAATGAGTAGGTTGCACTTTCCAAGGCCTGATAAGATGTCATTTCGCATTAAAAATTTAGTATATTATGCTGATGGCGTGATAAGCATTTAATGCGCCACCTTACACTGGCAAGCCATGCGTATGAAATAACCTATCAACTGTGACATACCATTTGAACAAGTCACCTAACGTCAAATCGGGCTCTTATTCTCCAATGATTAGATGTGCCAAGACTTTTACAAATAGAGAATTCATCACCCGAAAGAAGGACGTTTTAGACACCTCCTTGGAGCAAGAGAATTGTGCGTTTCTACTGACCTAACTTCTCGAATTGGTATATCCTTCCCAAACACCTAACTTTCTTGTCCTTGCCTTCTTATGCTATTCTTTTTTTCTTCTTATCCTGGTAATTGAGTTAAGTATCGAAGTTTATATATTAGAAAGCTGGCTTTACTCTTAACTTTCTTTCTTTACATTATAGGTATTGTTTGTTGTTAGTCAAAGTCCTCATCCAAGGCAAATAGTTTGCATCCTTTGAAATTAGCAATAAATTCGAATCTATGTGGTGTACTAGATTTTCAGTCTTTGAAAAAATTTATGCATCAACAGTTAAAGCTATTTGTGGGAATAAGTAAAAAGTGTTTAGTTAGATCAGAGAAACCTTATATAGAGTTTGCATTAAGAATGGTCGAAATTAGCAATAGTCGTTTCTTTAAAAGACTATAAAAAAATAGGGGCAGGGATCCTATCTGTCTTACTTATAAATAAAAAACAAGCAAATCCTTTAATGAGAACAAATTGCAAGGCCCTATCGTTATACTGTCAGAGAGTAGGGTCACCTTAAGAATAAAAGAAGGTGGATTCTTACAACTAGCAACAGAGTTGGTGGAACAAAAAAATAGATGAGCGAAAGAGGAAAGGAAGAGACGAGTATTGGAGCAAAGAAATAAACAAATAGAAAAGGAAGCTGTAAAGCTACGAAAACTGTTACAAAAATAGCGAGGTAAAGAAGTGCATCGACAACTGCTAGAAGCATAAAAAATAGTGCTATGATTGCTTCAACACCAAAAAAATCTCGTCATTATATGGGGCAAAAAGGGAAGGAAAAATTTAAAGGGTCGCACGCAAGCCCTGAGATGTGCAATCAAAATGAATTGGTTCGAGGGCTCAACCTTCCAAAATAGAGAGTGTCTGAGACTCTATACAGCCTAAGAATGCAGGCACGCAAGAATGTTAGGCTAAAAAGGACTACGGTGGACTTAAAGTCACAACTCAATGACATCAAGTTTAGGTATAACATTGTTTGCCCCTCCATACCCTAAGCGGTGAAATAGCAAGTTTTAGGGTATAATTTCAGAGAATATTAGATGAGGTCAAGTTTAGTACAAGGGTAGACCTGATTTAGAGTCTAGGTGAAGACTTTAGAGTTAAGAGAGGTAGCGACTCCTCATTCATCAGAGATATATTGAAGTTGACCATCCTTTAAAAGTTAAAAATGTCATAGGTCATGCCCTATACTAAAAAAATTAACCCGATGCTGTATCTTGATATATTCAAAAAAATAATATTGGCCCAGTGGTTGACTAAATCTCAAATGTGGCGCCTTTTTTCCTTAACCTTAGAAGAGCAAGCTTGAAGGTGGTTTAGAAGTTTTCCCTAAGGATTCAGTGGGAGCTTCGAGCAGCTAAGTCAAGCCCTTTTGAAGGAATTTCAAAGCGTTATTCAGATTATTCGTAACATAAGTTTCTTATTTTTGCTCTAACAATGTCCCAATAAAAGCCTAAGGAGCATCTTTTTTGAAGTCGAAAACAGGGGATAGAGAGTGTAGGAACTCAAGGAAAAAAAAAGAGGAGCGATAAACCCCTCCTATGGGATTAAAAGGATAAAATGATTAAGAGGCCAATCTCAAAAAGCGAATCAAAAAGAGTAACACACTTATAGGACAAGAACTTTACTTCTTTGAGAGTTTCTCTATTATAAGCACTATACCACATGAAAAGTAATGGTCTTTACATAGTGGAGTAGACTCAAATCAAATTAGAAAGAGCAAAGCAAGTCAGTAATCATTTTTGTGAATATCATAGATGCGATAGACTTTGCACCAATAATTATCTTCACTTAAAAAAGCAGATCAAACTCCTTGAGAAGAATAACTATCTAAACTACCTGGTTGAAGATGTTAGAGAAATACATCTTGACTTTCTTGAAATTATCGACAAAAGATAAAAGACTATGGTCATATTAGACAGACTTACATTAGCAGGCAATTTTAACAAGTCTCGAAAAAACTATAAGAGGTGCTCTCTACCTGATCCTATAAATAATTTTCACATTATGAATGTTAGAGAAGAAAGAAGGCCAAAGTTTACCTTGGTCCTTATTATGTTTATTGATGCAGATGAAGTCGGGGTGCATTACTCCTAGATGATGCTTTGGTTGCAATCATGAGCTTAGAAAAAAAGTTAGTAAACTAAATATTGATCGATAAGGGATGCTCTACCAATATTATATTTAAGGATACATTATAGTTCTTGAATATTGAAGGCCTAAAGTTAAAAATTTAGAGTCAACATTACATGGCTTTAGAGAATTTTACATCCTTCCCTTAGACCTCATTATAAGACGATTATAATCGAATTATAGGCGAATGATTTACAAATACCATATTATATGATACTAGGTCAGCCATTTCTTTATACCATAAAGGTCATAAAAAGCATACACTATCTGAAATTGAAATTCAGGATCAGTGATAGGATTTGTATAGTTTATGATAACTAAAAGAAAGCATGCTAGTACTTTGTCACCTCTTCCAAACTCGTTTATTGCCTATTAAAGTAGCCTCGGGGTTAATAAGATATGAGCCTGGCAGACCTAAGGGCATAGTACAAGGTCGTAAATGGGAAGAAGAAAGGCAAACTTTACCCTGGTGTAAAAAAAAAGGGCAGAACTAGCCAAAAAAATAGAATAAGTGGCTATGGATCGTGTCAATCCCAAGAGGACTGTGCGAATTGGATTAAACTTGAATAAAATAGAAGCATAGTAACTAAAAGAGTGTCTTTATTGTAATATGGACGTCTTTGCCTAAAGCCACATAGACATGCCCAGGATCGACCCCAAGTTCTTTTTACATAAACTAGCAATCTAGCTGACATCAAGGCCTATGAGGTCAAAGAGGTAGGCATTTAACCAAGAAAGAAAGTAAGCTATCTGGACGAAAGTAGATAAACTTTTAAAAACTAGTTTTATTAGAGAGGTGTATTGTCCTGACTGGGTAGCTAATGTGATCATGATAAAGAAGCCAAATGGAAAATAGAGAATTTGTGTAGACTTTACCAATCTAAATAAGGCTTGCCTGAAGAATAGTTTCTCTCTACCCCGAATAGATTAGCTGATAGATTTTACTATAGGACATCAATTGCTTAATTTCACAGATACTTTTTTAGGCTATAACTAAATAGTAATACATCTGTCAGATGAGAAAAAATTGCCTTTGTTATCAACCAAGGACTGTATTATTATCGTGTGATGCCTTTTAGTTTAAAGAATGTCAGAGCGACATTCCTGTGGTTAGTAAACCGTATATTCAAGCCCTGATAAGAACCTTTATGAAGGTGTATATAAATAATATAATTACCCAGCCTATTAAAAGAGACAACCATATTAAGCATCTAGAAGAGATTTTTGCTTTGCTGAGATAATACTCGATGAAGTTGAACCCAAAAAAATGCCTATTTGGGGTTAGGAAAAGTTATTAAGGTTTATTATCAACGAGTATAGAATTAAGGCTAACCCTCAAAAAGTAAAGGTTATACTAGACTTAAAATTGCTAACAACACTGAAAGAGCTCCAAAGCTTTGTTAAAAAGGTGTCTGTCTTTTATCGATTTATTTCTAGATCAATAAATAAGTGCTTAGAATTTTTCAAGATGGCAAAGAAGGGAAAGGCTATGGAATGAACAATAGAATATGAGGCCAACTTTAGGGAATTAAAGCAATATTCTAGCAAAATACCCATTCTAATGAGCTCGACCTCAAGAGGAAATTTGTACTTGCACTTGGCCATAAGCGATTATATTCTGAATGCTACCTTTATAAAGAAAACTTAAATAAAGTACAAAAGCCTATTTATTATTGTTGACGTCGTCCAAAATTTGACGTAAAGAAAAATTTTAAAAATGGAGTCGCCATCTATCCAAATAATGGTGGGA
>JAWDEX010000020.1:2721586-2735988 GCA_035221805.1 Trichilia hirta | reverse complement strand
ATATCTACGCATACAAATGCTGCTACTGACAGCTTAAAACTTGATGATTAAAACAAGATGGGGCTTTGTCCTTCAGCAAGGGCTCTACCAAAAATGACAGCAGTTTTATATAATTGACCTTTCCGTTTAACCTCAGAAAATCCAAATACCTACCCATCTATTCCCGCGAGGCAGGGCACAGGGACCCAATTAATAATCATAAAAGACCAACTGTAAAACAATAAGTTTGGAATAGTTGGGATATCAAAAATGAGTAAAATATATTTCTTCTGCATGATAATTAACAAAGTCATACTTGAACGCATGAAATAGTTGTTTGTTTTTGAAAGGAAATGTAGTTGTTAACATTAGTATAAATGTACAATTCTATAGCCACAGCACCCAAAGCATTCGGATATTAATCATATAATTGATGATAACAAATGCATAACTGATCAAAGATTGATTTCTTCGTTGAAGCTCATTACTTGATTAACATTTTGGGAAATTCAGAATAAGAGAAACAAAATAAGGCTACTAAATTGTATACATTACTTCAATATAAGCTCTCGCAGACCTATTCATAGATATATGACGTACATCAATAAAGCTATGGAACCATATAAATTATCTGAAATCTATTCACCTAATAAGTTTATAAGCACGTACTTTAACCATACCCGGCGGGTAAACCAGCAGATAATGCTTCTGCAGCATCAAAACGCTTCCATATTACACTAACGACCAAAACTCACAACAGCAATCATCGAATCTTCATCATTCTCAGCCCAAAAAATAAAACAAATTAGCACATACCCACCAACACAAACCAAATAAACAAAATATTACAACAAAAACAAACGTACATTTTCTCTTCATTTCCTGCAACGAGTGATCATAGAACAGCCTCTGGTGTAGGGGTGGACAGGACCCCGAGCCTTGTAACAGTTGTGAGTGTAGTAAGACCTTCCAGACCGTGGTGGACATGGGATTCTGTTAGCAGAAAGAGCTACATACGAAATGTAGTACTTTCTACGCCAGAACAACGATCTGCGATCCAATTCACCTTCCTCTTCATTAAAATCTTCCTCTCCGTTTCCATCAATAGTGTCTTCGTATACAGCCATTGACACTGGCCATTCAAGTGGGTCAGTCATCATCTTCACGTGTGATTCATCAACCTGAGCTTGGACATTTAGGCTCACAGAAAAATGTATCATCAAGGCAAAAGTATGAAATTTGAAAGGTGATAGCGCCACGGGTAACCACTCTTTGCCCGGAAGAAACTACATAAGTTGATATTTAACTCTTTTAGTGGGAATCTATGCTTCCAAGTGCTTGTGCTTCGCGGGGTTAAGTTTTGAAAGCGTTCTGTACAATCAGACAGAAAATCACATGATGGGGCAGAGTGGTGAATTGTGATTGGGTTACAGCTATGCTTAATCAATGCACGATTTTAACGCGTGCCTCGATTCTCGTTCAGCTGTAATCAATGTGGTGGTATTTACGGGAATAAAATGGTTCCAGGTTCATGACTCGTGTGATCTCTGGATAAACAAGCCTACGTTTCCAGGGAGTCGGAGTGATCTTTTGGATAATAGTACGTTTCCAGGGAGTCGGAAGTGAGGTATGCTATCTGCAATACCGGGAATTGATGAGATCGTGTAATTGATACTGTCACAGAATTTTCCGCCCTTTTTTTTTCTTTATGAACGAATGCTTTTACAGATTTTAATGTGCTAAAAGAGGTAAAACTGTTACAGTCTTGCTTCAATTATTTGCCGGTTGTTGGAGAATAAAGACGCTGCTAGTCGGATGGGTTATTATTGGATTGGGCTGCACAATCACACAATTCCTCCCTATTTTATTTATGTAGCATGCATACAAAGCTAAGGAAAGTCCAAACCAAAATAAAATGTGATCTTCTGAATCGAACCGTTTAACATCAAAGTGCTATATACATAAGAAAATAAATCTCTGGGTCGTCTTAGGCTTTGGAGAAAAGGAAAGTAAAGCCCCCACCTCTCAATCAATCAATGAAGGGCAGATTCTAGCCAAACCTTGGATGCTATAAATAGCAGACCATACCAATTGAATGAGCCGACGTTGAAAGTAAACCTAGTTTTCGAACTCAGACGTAAACCAGCCTGAGAGGGATGAGGTTGCTGTTTTGGGCTTGCAATTGTTTTTGAAACAATAGGCTTCAGCTCCCATCTTGGTTTGTAGACGGGCCGACAATCACATGATTCCACTATATTTTATCTGTAAAGCATGTATGTAAAGTTTAAGAGAGTCCAAACACAAACAAAAGGACTCTTCTGAATCAAAGTATTAAAAAAACAACATAAGCCCAATTTTGTGCTTCCAACCCAAAGCCCAATCACAATGTTCCTCCTTATGAAAATAAAGCACTCGCAGTGAGAATCGACCCAAAATTGCCTGACTAGAAGTCAGACACCTTATCATTAGTCCATGGGTGCCTGTTGAATAGCATCCGGTGTCCTTTCCTGCCATTTTTTTGACAAAGGCTTTCTTTCTTTTACTTTCCTCTCTGCTGAGTGGCTGGCTGCCCAGTTCCCTAGGCCTTTATTAAAAAATATTATCTCAAACAATGTGATACATATAATAAAATATTTTTTAATTTTAAAATTGTTAATTATATTTTTCAACTATTTAATAAATAAATATCATATTATGATATAATTTTAGTATAAAAAATTTAAAATATGTAATACTTTCAATTAAAAAAATATCACACTGGAAAATGTTTCCTGACTTAAAAGTAAATTGTTCACACATTTCAATGTCAATATTTAACGCAAATATGATTCTAAAACTACACAATACAGACAAGATTTTTTGAAACATATATTTTAATATTTTTTTTTTGTAATTATCAAATGAAAATAATAAAATCTCTCTCCAAGTTATCAGTTGTGAATGGACTTTTGCACCTTTAAACTTGTAATACCACCTCAAGAGATTTTACAAATTGAACGACTGCAAGAAAAAGAATTAAGGAATATTTTTGAAACAAATACTTGTAAAATTTGTGTTTATTCTTTTTTAATAATTAAGAACTATATAAATGGAACCAATTAAATTATAAATCAATAGTGTTCTTTGAATAAAAATATAATCTAAAAAAATATTAAAAATAATCAAATCACTAAGAAAATATTTAATTTTAAAGTGTTGTGGTTACACAATTGTTCTTTCTCTATAGTTATTATGAAATAAAACTTAAATATTAAATATTAGTTAAATATAAGTAATCCCTAATAAAAATTAGTGTTATTAATACTATTTGACTATTTTGCTTCTAAAACTAAGTGAAAACTAGGTATATTAAATACGTCTTAACAATAATATTTTTAAGATTTGTATCTTTAATAACTATAAAAAAAACATTTATTTGTATAATCTTTGTTTTTTAACAAATTTAATTTTTTACATTTATATATTTAAATGTATTTTATCAATAAATTTTCAACATTACATACTCAAATTTAGAAATCTATTTCATATAAAAAAAACTCCATTATGACATCAATTTTTTTTATGTAAACAAATATAAAAAAAATAAAACCTATACCAATAAATATTTTAATGAATAAAAAACTATTTTTAATATTCTGTATATTTATGAATTAAATAAAATAAAGAGATCACAATGATATGAAAAAACAAATCTATATTATTTTTTCATTAAATTATAAGGCATTTATTGAGAGTAGCCAAGACAAGGCGCAACTAACTTTTCTCTTATTGACAAACAAATTCAGATATTCAAAGTCATTAGTTTTTATCCACTAGTAATAGATGCTATCGGATGGTATGGTGATGGTGTGATGATTTTTAAGTTATAATGAATTTCAAATAAAATAAAAGCTTTGAATATTAATACTGTATGTAAAAATATACAAGTTATACTAAAAATTAGTATTATTAATATTTCAAGGACTTCGATTGAGTGCTCATCTAAACTTTAACTAAGTAAATACACAATTGTACTTATTAATTAATAAATAATAATATTTTAATTAATTAAATACACTTGTAATTAGTAATTAATAAATAATAATAATAAAATAAATCTTAACCTTACATAAGTAAATATATATCGCGCAAAAGATTAGATAAAAATTAAATATAAAATCAAATAAGCATTGCATCCAAATCATATTTTTAAAGCATAATATAAACACCACTCCATCGAATCTCCGTTTCACTCCTTTCTCCATCAATCTTGCAACATCTATTTACTGAAGCAGCTTATGAGAGCTGGTCCTAACTTAGCTCCTGAATTCCCATACTTGGTTAGAAAAATTTCAAACATAAAAGTTTACGCGTTCATACATATCAGCACCATAGCATTGATCACAAGAAATCACCCATGATCGGGACAATTGGTTTGATAAACTCAATCATGGCAAGCGTCGCCATCTCATCTGTCTGTGGTCCATTTTTTGCTTTGTTTTGTTATCCTAGATTCCAATCCCAATGCAAATCAAAATGTCAGTTATAAACGTCCCATAATATTAATCCTATCTCTAATGAAAGAACCAGATTATGCCCATCTGTTTTTCTAGCCGTTCCACTAAAGAAAGTTGTTGCGTGCGAATATTAGTATGCATTACCGAGAATCTTAATGGAAAGCCCACTGGTTCTTTTACAGTGGGCAGAATTCGGAGGCTAAGTGCTTTATAATTCAACATCATCGAAAACAAAAACTAAATGAAGATAGGTCATCGATCATTTTTGTTTTATTGTCAAACAAAGAGAGTTTCAAAGCTTTAGTACTGTTGCTCTTATTTTGTGAATATATTGAATGGCATGGAACAACTGGTAGGGAAAATTCAAGCCACATGCAAAGTAGTGTTTTACCGTGGCTTTGTCTTGTTCAAATTTAAGTTATATTTATATTAAATGATCCAATCGGGGTGAAGAATATCGTTCAGAACGAGAGAAACTGGGAGAAGACGAAAAAGGGACCACTTCTTAACAATGTAATTATCTGCTCAATTTTCTTAAATGTATTGTATATTTGTTCCTGTCCATTGGGTCTCTCAAGCAGAGGTAGGGGAAAAAGAATGCGGTTCGTTGGCGCATAATTAACTACTGTTCAATTATAGAAAAAAGAGCAGTAAACTAGACAGTTTATTATTCGGATCTTCATGTGCATGCCCTTCCTTATTTCAAGAACTAAGAAGAGATGTAGAATACACTATTCATTATTCAGATCTTCATGTGCACGCCCTTCCTATTTCAAGAAGTAAGAAGAAATGTAGAATACAGTAATACGATGGACCTGATAGTTGATTCTTGTATTGTTTTTTATGAGCTTTTACATAATGAGAGTTGATACACTAAGTCTGAGAGACGCTCTTCACCTTAAACTCCTTAAAACTGATCTGAAGTTTATGAGGAAATTCAAAACTCTTATATGATTACAAGATAGCTAGATAATTATTAGAGTTATCGATGTTTTGGATGCTTTAGCTGTTTTGCATAATCCTGTTGAACTTCTCAAAAAGAGGACATGTGACCTTTGGCATACATAATCCCGTTACTAAACTATCTTTATGGCCTTTCCAATTAAAGGCACTGAACTGAAGCTACTGTGCTACTGCTTGTATCACCAGAAGCACGTTATTTCCAATTGCTCTTTTCCCCTTGAGTTCTAATTCTTATGCACGTTCGTGCAAACAGAAAAGCACTTCCCCAGTACAAAATTGAGCAGCTTGTGTCCTTGCAGTAGGTAGGTCAGCTTTACTGTCATCAGCTAATGACCTAATCTAACTTGAAGAGTGTGCCAAAGGGAGCAAAGAAACCATGCAGCAGAATTATCATCGGGACATAACGGATGCTAAAATAATACAGTAAGTAGGTCCCCAATCAACTCAACCCTAGTTCACAGTTTATTGTCACCTGTCTTTTTCACCAACTCAGAAGCCAGAATCTTTTACCGGCGGCAATATAATGTTTGTTTTGAGTAATATTTGAATTTAAATCTGTTATTGGTCCTTCTCAATTGAAGATATATTTT
Source organism: Trichilia hirta (assembly GCA_035221805.1). NCBI lineage: Eukaryota > Viridiplantae > Streptophyta > Magnoliopsida > Sapindales > Meliaceae > Trichilia > Trichilia hirta. The sequence goes on along the minus strand of JAWDEX010000020.1, from coordinate 2,729,960 downwards.
GTATCCAAAAGTGTTAATTTTATTGCTTTCACATTGTGCTGAAATTTTGAATAGAGGTTTGTATATGCTCTGACAAATGTCACGTGAGTGTGGGGTTTCACGGCTATTAATTTGATTCTTCTTCCTCTTTCAAGAAAGTGAAGTTTTAGGGGAAAAGCAAAGCAAACCCTTTTCCCTTGAGGGGTCAAGGAGGAAAGGATAGTGGTTCATGAACCTTCGTTCAAAATGATCTCTTTAATCTGAGCCCTGCAATTTGTGGGCCAGATTCATGGATTGTTTTTGATCTCTGAACTTGTACATCTATAGCTTTGACATTTCATTGAGTTTTAGATAACTAGATCCGATGGTTAATAAGTTTCTGATTAGATGTAGCCCCACATAATGGGCGGTCACTATCAGAAATCATAAATACAATCATAAATGAGTTTTGAGACTCCTCTATGAGCTTCTGCATGAATAAAATATTTGTCACAAGTTGCTATATAAAGCTTACCACTTCGAGCAACCTTGCTGGATTGTTGGCTCTTTTAATCACCTTTTTATTTTCCCTTTATCTTTCTGCACATTTCTGATAAAATCCTAATTTCTACGATCCATCTGTAACTTATTTCTCAGCTCCTCCATTCCTCTGCCACTCTGTTTATCGTCTTTTCATCACCCTTCAGTTACCATAGCTTCTACATCTCTTCCACTCTGATACACCCACAAAAAGAGTGCGAGAACCAATGGATGCTGACATGATTAAAGCATTGCAAGAAGATCATATTGATATGATGGCTGCCATAATGCAGATGGAAAAGCTTTCTGAGTTCTGTGAGCCTTTCACCAACACTCCCACACTGCCGGTTGAAATCCCATTCTCCAGTGGAAATAACTGCACCAATGTTACAACACAACCTATTTATAATAATCCAAATGTTTCATCTCCGTCTACATTTGGAAATCCATCGTGCTCTATGCCATTTATGGACACTCCTGTTCAAGAACCGATGACACCGCCTCTTCAACCCAATGTTACGGGAAGGTACAAAAGTTCATTTGCATTACCAAATGCAAATTCATATCCGCCAACATTAGAGAAAAGGACCTCAATGGCAGCTATGAGAGAGATGATATTTCGTATAGCTGCAATGCAACCTATTTGTATAGACCCAGAATCAATCAAGCGTCCGAAAAGAAGGAACGTGAAAATATCCAAGGATCCACAGAGCGTCGCTGCGAGGCATAGAAGAGAAAGGATAAGTGAGAGGATAAGGATACTTCAGAGACTTGTGCCAGGAGGAACCAAAATGGACACCGCTTCTATGTTAGATGAGGCTATACATTATGTGAAATTCTTGAAGAAACAGGTGCAAACATTGGAACAAGCCGGCGCTCATAGGCCAATGACTGGGGTTGGATTTTCAGGAGCAGGATTGGCCAACGTGGGTTCTCCGTCTTTGGTTAAAGCTTGCTATCAGCCTTCTCAAATGGTGGATAATATGCCTAAATGGAAGAATTAGAATTAGAAATTGTCTCATTATATTCGTGTATTTGTAGTGTTGATGTTTGTGTGTTTGTAAAGATCAACTGAATGTTTATTTCTCGATTTTTAATGTTACAAAGAGTTGCAGAGCATGCTCAATTAAATTTTTGATCCTCTCCATTATTAAATTATCCAAAAAACGGTTACCATACTTTTAGTTAGTTACTTGAAGCCAGATGCAATTTTAGTTAAAGCATGTGCTGGTCAATGGGACTTGAAAGTACAAATTTGCTTTCCAATCTAGTAATGCTTTCACTTTGCTTGCTCACGGTGCATTAGGTCATAGCTAATTACTTTTATCAGCTGTATTAATGTGATCACGCCACAAGTCAATGAAAAGAAGTTAGATTAATGAATGGCTGTCTAATTGTCCATACACAATCATTCTGATTTTCCCCACGGCAAAGTTTTAATCTTTCACACTTTGTCCAGTTGAGTCTGACAGAAAGGAGGTGGACAACTTTCCCCTTGAATAATAAGGATTTCAATAGTTGTAGAAGACAGACGCCATATATTTCGGAATTTCCTTTAAAGATATGACATTGGGGTTGACATTGAGTGAAGTGTCTACATTTTGCTACTCATGCTTTTAGCCCACCGTTGCATCATGCTGTCATTTACAATGTATCAGGACCCAATATTTACATAATATAGTTTAATTAATTTGGTTTTGGGCTCTTCTTTTTTTTATACATGTAAAGAATGTCTAAAATACTTGGTTGATTGATATTGGATATTTGAATTAAAATCCAATGAGAGTATTAGTTTTCAGTAGCCAGATACCCAAGTTTAAAGATACCAAACTAAAAATGATTTCCACATTTCTTGTAAATTGCTAAAAAAGGAAGAGGTTAATATTATAAAGTTTATATATTTAAGATTCAAATGTACTCGTTGTAATTTCTTAATTCATAATAATAATTATACAAAATTATTAGATGTGAAATATAAATTTAAAAGAATAGGTGACAAATATTGACTATTAAATAACGTTATCAAACACTTTAGTTATTGTACTTAAATAAGTACTTATTTGATTCGATGTCTCAATAATTTCGAATAATAATAATTCTGATTTTTTTGGATGTAATATGTGTGTCTATATTAGAATATAGAGCCTCAAATTACAAATTGATGAAATAGAATGATTTTTATAGAAGAGTTCTTGTATTAGAAAAAACTGGTCAAAATGAATATCCAAACACATGAGATCAAAGAAACAAAGCTAATTCAAGAAGCGATCTCCACTAGGACTAACTGGGTGCTTAATAATTGCTAACTGTAAAATATTAGTTTATAATAATAGTATTATCAGGATGCAAACTTTATTCATATAATTTGATAAAATATTATCATATTATAATCTTATATTCAATATAATTTTTTTTAATCTCATAATAACAAAAAAAAAAAAAAATGTGATAGTTATGTAATATTATCCTATATGAGAATTTATTTACATATTAATACACTTTTTCATTACTAATATTAAATAATTAAATACCAAACGTACCGAATTTTTGTTTTGTTTTTCCCTTTTCATTTGTCTTGTTCTACACCAAACGAGAAAGAAGTGAGAGGTTGGTTGCCTCGCCAGGCAGGATCGAGTTATAGTAGTGTTGATGTCTCAAGCTTCATGCCTCACTAACATCCATTATTCTCTAAAATTAATTAATTTCTGCAAATAAAGTCCAAAATTGGGGAATAAAAATTGAAAATAAAAAATTTTGAATCCGCATGCATGTAGCAAGTAGACCCATGTGAGATATCCCACCAATGTCCCAACACCCCCACCTTATGTCTTTGAATATTAATATTTGGTGTATGTCCTTTCTTATGACTTATATCCCGTAATACAAATTCATTGAATCCCTCTTTTCTTTCCCTCTGACACGTCCTATCTTTCTTTTCTATCATTTCATACACCCATCTACCTCTTTCCTTTTTTAGGATAAGCTCTCATGTTCTTCGTGACAGGATAAAGGCTACACACATTCATAGAATTTTACCCTACTCATTTTATGCCACCACCAACTCAATAGGACATTAGAAAGATCTTATATAGTGCCATTTGAATGGATCTTTGGGGGCTCTAAATTATAAATATGCTTATTTCCTATCCAAGAAAAAGATCTTGTATATAGCTATTTATCTATTTATGCATCAAAATGAACAAATTAAATGAAGTTCTATGCTAGAAAATAAAAATTTCTCGAAATTAATAACATATGCATTCAAAAGTGTGAACAAAATTGCCATATTCTTCTATATTTTAGGTTATGAAGTAATGTCTTTTCTACTTCATATTCAGTTCTTCATTAGTTATGCTCATGGGGGAATGCATTAATTTTTTATTTGCAGCGTTTCATATGTGTCATCATTGTTAAATGGAGCGGAGGCGCACTAAGGTGTGACTGTATAAATGCGGATATGGTCAGACGAGCTTCAAATGTATGTGTTTTATTTTTATTTCTGTTATATATATAGTCATATAATAAATTTTAAGAATTTATATAAATAAAAAAGGTTAATAAAGCCAATAAAATGGTTGGATGGTTGGTTGGTTGGATTAGATTTTGGCAAGAGTGTATACTTTAAGGGGGGCAGGTGCCAGCTTCAGAATCTATCCAAATTCTTTCCTCCAATGTCCCATACACAAGATGAGATGAACGAAATTGTTTTAGATCTCAGAATAATAAAATAGGTTAACTATTATATATATTTTGTTCACGACAGCTCCGAATCAAAAAGAGTTTCAACGGTCAAAGACTACTAGACTTGGTCGTTTGGCGAATTAATTAAATTAATTGGGTAAGTGCTAAACAGCTACTTCAATTATATAACATGTGGATAATCTACAATTTATAAATTGTCAAATCATGGAACAATTATGTAAACCTGTTATGTTAATTGAATTTCGTAATTATTGTCCAACTATATATGTTTTCAATTAATAATTATTCGAAATTAAATTATGGTGACAATGGTTGATCTGATCCACTGCGCTTTCTTATTCACTATTCAACACAATCAAGTGGTAGAAATTACAGCAACGAGTCAACGGCCAAAGCCAGCTCCGTGCGGTTACCAACTTAGAAATTGAATTTCTGTGAACATCGGAATGATTTTGGACTGATTTGTGTGGGCTTGAATTTATTACTTCAAATTTTATTGGTTTTGATGTTAAACAATAAAAGAGTGCTGATATTTCCCTCCATATTTCACTTACTAAATTTTACACAATTCTATTTTTGTTCTTTTAATCCACTTTAAACCATTTTCCTAAATTAGAAATATTTCTTAATATATTTTTCAATATTTTTTTATAAGTTTATTAAAACAAAAATTATATAATTATTTAAAAATAACTTAAAAATAAATAAAATATAATTACAATTGTGAAAAACCCACCACAATTGGTGAGCGAAGAAAATGTTTGTTTACATTGAAAATACACACAGGATACAAAAGATTTTATGAAAATAAAAGAAAAATAAAGTTGTTCAACAAAAATTTAATTATAAATGTGAAATAAATAAGTTTCCTTTTTGACATTAGATGAGAAAAATTTATAAAATATTTCAAAATTTATAACTTTGATGGGTTGTGTTAATTACAGAAACTATGGGAAATATCGTCACCCATAATGAAATTGCTCACTTCAATAACCATTGGCCATCCCTTGTAGTATAGCCCATTAGGATTGAGAAGTGAGATATCAGATCTTGCACAGACAGTCTGATCCAGTTACTCAACAATATAGAATGAACAACGTTTCGTTCAAATGACATGTCTCAAAATACTTTGTTATTTCTGTGTTTCAAAGTATGTTCAAGGGTCCTAATTAATGGAATATAAATACTAATTTTAAAAAATTTATTTACTTATTTATTCTAAATATGCCTCTCAAATTTAATTAATACCAGGGGATAATTTTTAAATTAACACATACCTACATATATTAATCGAAATAATACTTCGAGAATTTTATAGATAACACTAAATATTTTAATAACAAAATGCTAAAATATATAATAAGAGTAAACCCTTCTTTTCTTAGTACTCAGACCCTCAGTTTAATGTGATTGAAGTAGGGCATATCATACATAACTTGTTCTATTTTTTCTTTTTTAATTGTAGTGATCTTGAGATTGTTAAAAGTGTCTTAAAATATATAACAAGAGTATTTTGCAATTAATATTTTAGTAGGAAACTGAAAAAAAATGTGAAAGAATATTTTCAGATTAAAAAAACACACAAAATTAAAGCAGATATTTGAAAAGTTTTCCACAAAATATTTTTTGCAAAAAAATAAAAATAAAAAAAGGAACATGGATAACTATAATGAATATCCCTTTTTTTCAATTTTTATTTTTTTAGATATAGGGCTATAATTATATGTGCACAAAATAACATTCAAATTCGCACGAATAAAAATTTAAATTTTTTATTTTTAACTTTTCTTAACGAATTAGTCTATTAAAAGTGAATGTTTTAAGATTTAGGGAATCATATAAAATAAAATAAAAAATATTTTTATCTACATTTTTTTCAAAACTAAAGGATTATATGTAAGCTTTTTGACCATTTGGGTAGTTCTTCTCTTGGGTTATTTAGAGTTATTGAAAAGAAAAATAATGTGAGAGAAATAAATTTTTTATACAAATTATTGTGTACAAATTAAAGTAGTATGATAGTGTCAATTAATAAAAATATAAAATCAATGCAATTAATAAAAATAAATAATGTGAATCATATCATAGCATATTAATTTGTATATAATATTTTTTAAAAAAAATTTAGAGTTTTAATATTATTTTTAAGAAGATAGTTGTTATTCTACACATTTTTAATTAATGTTTTATTAATCAATACATCAATTAAAAGGCCAATGAAATTAAATATTAAAAATAGAAATAAGATACGGGGATATTGATCTTACCACAAAGGCAACTGAAAACGAAAACCTCAGTAGTTTAATGAAATTTATAATTGAGATAACTTATGGGGTCATGAAAAATAAAACCTTTAATATCAGCAAGTGGAACAAAATAGAAGGTAAAAGAAGAAATACTTAGATTTCAAATTAGGCAACTTCAATTTGATCCTCATTTGAACCATAATATGTTGACAGTGAAGCTAAATATAATTTCAATAAATTGCCTTTTCTCGAGGTTTTATTGAAAAAAAAAAAGAAGCTAAGTAGAATGAAGTTACCTAGAAGTAATGTTATGTACCATATTATTCTAAGACATCACACAAGACATAATCCGTACTATTATATATTGACAAATCGCATGATATTTAACGAATGAACGCACGTTAAAGGGGCGATTTGTCGTCAGAATTAAGGGATTGCATCTTGCTGCTGTAGAAATACGTAAACTCGTAGCATTTACATAATCTTGAGTACAATGAGCTGATACGCGTGGGATTACCAATCCAATCACTCGAAACATCATGAGAAACCAGCCTTCGCTATTATCTGGTCCCTTTGTGTATGATATTGTGAAGCTTCTTATCAGCTCTAAAAATGCATTCATCATCATCGTAATCGAGCCCAGTGGTGCGAAATAGTTCTTGTTTGGTTCCTCCGGAACAACCTGCAAATCAAACTGAATATTGGTGCTCACCTTTCCTATATAGTGTCGGTCATATTAGATGCAGGTGCCGAAGTATTTGAACATAAGATCCTTATCATCGTAGGGTAATCTAGGAACAATGTCATTACCGTAAACAAATCTAGAAAATCGAAAACTATGCTCTTTGAGCTTCCTTTCCATGAACTCCCCAAATTTGTCGTCTCCTACTCTTGGTTGCCCAAATGTATAGATTCCTTCCAATCTTTCTAACACTAGTTGCTCTTCATGAAGTATTAAAACAGCCGGAAAAAGAATTGCTATTGCCCCTCCTAAGCTGTGACCGTCAATATATATTTTGCTCGATCACTTTTGCTCAAATGTTCTTTTAGCATATCTCTGATCGCGTAGTGAGTCAAGGATTCACTGCGGTTGCTGTCTTGCTTGTTGATTTCCTTGGTCCAACCAGTGTTCTTTTGTAAGCCTAGGGCTTTCATAAAACCGCCGTGTATATTTCCCGCACCATCGATCTCATACAAAGAAATATCAAAGTCTGAGCACCATACATCTGCATCAAATGGCTCTGCACCCCTGAAAGACACGACTATCATAGCATCGTCATCAGTTTTATCGTAAAACAGGAAGGCCTGTGTTGTGGCCTATTCTTGGAAATCTGGAATATATATTCAAAAAATTAAATTTAGTAATAATACAGCAGGAAAGATTAATTAAACTACTTCGAAATTGCTTCTTATTACCATTCCAATAGTTATAAAATCCCAAGAACTCCATCTGCAAAATATCATAAAAGTTTTACAAATGCATAATTAATTAATAAAGCCTTAGTGACCCCAAAGGTTAGATAATCAATTATGTTGTCATACATTCCACTGATCCGTAACCATAGTTTCGATAAAAGCGGCGTTCTCATAAGCTACTTTAGATGCCATCACAGACAATGCGGCATAGCATCCGCTATCTCCGCATTTGATCCTACTGTACAGCGCCAATCGCTTGTCTAAGTTTCCAGTAAAGGAGATAAAAGTTGCTAATGTTTTGTAGGCATTATAGATTCCCTATGCATAAAGCATTAAGTCATCTTTTAACTTTATTTTGAGTAAGTAATTAAAGTAAACTTTGTTAAGATCGAGGAGTAAACCACTTATTAGAAAAAAACACAATTAAATAAATAAATATATTCATAAATTTAGATACTATTTTTAATATAAAATCTTAATACACTGAATTTTCGAATCTATTTATATATTAT
>JAWDEX010000020.1:2691840-2720885 GCA_035221805.1 Trichilia hirta | reverse complement strand
GAAAATAAAGTCATAGTTGAGAATACAGTCAGGGATTGCTGGAAGGTAATTAACTAGATTTGCATTTTAATTTGGATCTAGCACCAATAAGCTTCATCCGCAAACTGTTGACTCAGAAGTCATGCATCTATCTATCTATCTATCTATCTATCTATCTATCTATCTATATAATCCTTTTCATGAATATTCTTTTATTGCTTCAAATTCTTGCCATAAGCTGTTCGCTTTGTTTGGTGCAGATGGAATTACTTGGATACTACGATTTTTGGAATGGTAATAAATAATTCAAATTCTAACATATGTTCTAAAATAAATAATCTGGAATTATTGGAGTTTTATAGACAGAGATTTGCTTAATTCGCTGGAATGCTGCTTATTTTTAACTTGCTCTGGGCGGTTAGGCTGTTGTTACTTTCTCCATTTATCTTGTACCATTTTTTTAATAAATTTTCTAGGTATCCAAGAGAATAACGTACGTAGTTTTTTGTTGAGCGAAAATAAGAAGGGGGGAATTTTTTTAATTTTTATATATGACATGGATAGAGTGCAAATTATGTGAAAACGTTAAAAAAATTCTCCTTGCTTTGTTGGGGTTTCATAAAGTATAAGATCAAACCACAGGCAATATTATACCCATAAAATAGACAGAGAAGTCTTCGTATTTTTATTATCATATATATGTAGTTGATAGAACCGTATGGCTTAATTCTGGCAGATTTCCAAAGAAAATCTACAACACAAGGTTTCATGTTTCATGATAAAACTGCAGATCCTGATGTTATCGTCGTCGCCTTTAGAGGCACCGAATTGTTTGATGCAGATGCATGGTGCACTGATATAGATATTTCCTGGTATGAGCTCCCGTACATGGGAAAAATTCATGGAGGATTTATGAAAGCTTTAGGGTTGATAATAGGCCAAGGTTGGCCGCCAGAAATTGAACAAGATAGTGACCATCCATTGGCCTATTATACTATAAGAGAAAAATTGAGACAACTTTTAAGGAAAAATAGTGACACAAAGTTCATATTAACCGGCCACAGCATGGGTGGTGCACTTTCAATTCTATTCCCAGCTGTCCTAGCTTTGCATGAGGATACATTTTTGTTAAAGAGACTGGAAGGAGTTTACACATTTGGGCAGCCCAAAGTTGGAGATGAAGAGTTTAAGATGTTTATGGAAGATCAACTGCATAAGTATGACATTAAATATTTGAGATTTGTTTATAATAACGATGTGATCCCTAGGCTGCCCTCAGATGACTCTACATTTTTGTTCAAGCATTTTGGGACATGCTTGTACTTTAATAGCTGTTATCAAGGGAAGGTGATGAGATGTTCTCCCCCTTTTCCCTTCTTTTTTTCACTCACCAGTATTGTACCATTATCTAAATATATACCATGAATTTCTTCTGCAGATAGTTGAAGAACAAGAAGATAAGAATTACTTGACCATGGCCCCGTGGGTGATTATAAGGAGGGTGTTAAATGCATTTTGGGAGCTCCTGAGAAGTTTCATAATTCCATACATCAAAGGATCCGACTATTCGGAGAGTTGGTTGCTTAAATTGATTAGATTTATAGGACTCGTACTCCCAGGTTTAGCTGCTCACAATCCACATGATTATGTTAACGTAACTCGATTGGCATCGAGTGATATATATCTCAGGGTCCAGGATCAACATTTGAAGAATGTATCAAATTTCAGGAAGAGGCAGGGATTTAAAAAAGAAATGTAAGAATTATTGAGAGTCAAAAAAGTACCAATAATTGTGTTTTTTCTTCCATTGTAATTAACGAATAAATTCCATTTCATTATGAAGAAAGAAGGATTGGATACCATGGTATACTTGCATAACTTTTTATGTCGTGTATTTTTATTTTTACCTTTGTTTAATATTGATTTAATATAATTTTAATTATTGAGTTATAATTTAAGAAAAACATCTCAAGAAATTGAATGTAACATTTCAATATGACTTATGAATATTAACCCCAACCCCGATCCTCATATTCATAACTGGGTTGTCGGTAGCCACTAGATGTTAAGCATAGTTTCTGTAAAATTGAAAACTTTCGAATACCAAAAACTATTAAAAATAATTTTTCTTTCAAAACTTAATATCTCTGACATACAACTTTCAATAATGAGCCTACTTTGAAAATTTATGACAAATCATTTTTAATTCATAAAATCACAAAAGTTTTTATTATTATACTAGAAACGTATTCAATTCAAAGTGATATACCAAATATTATAATATTGTAAAAGTATAGATGCGTATGTTAAAATAATTTTGTATTCTATTTAATTCGCTAAAATTAAAAAAAAAAATAGTGAATTAAACACAATTTTAAAAAATTATTAAAAATTGCGTTCTTTTTTAGTATCACAAATGACTTGCAAAACATTCTTTTGTACATTTAATTGGACATATATAAAATTCAGTATAAAAATCAAAGAATGAAAATCCATATAATTTTTGTAATAATCCCTAACAAGTTATAAGTTTTCAATAAACTTTGCCCTAATTTCCTTAAAATATCATAAAGATTTATAAACATTGATAAGATTACCTCTTTGATATTGCATTCACTCTAAAAAATTTTCTTTAATCTCTGTAAAATTATATATCTTAAAAGAAAGTAAAATAAATTATCAAATTAATTTAAGTTTAAAGAATTATTACACTCATAAGATACATAATAACCAATCATTGCCAAATACTTGGTATATTTTTTATTGGTCAAAAGAATTTTTTAATATTAAAATTTATTTTTAAAAATTCTTATGTTGTTGAGTATTTGTTAAAGAAGAGTTTATAAAATAATTAAAAATGTTTATTAGAAGCTCAAATTTTGGGCTTCTAAGCGATGCCCTTAATTTTTTAAAAAATTTTATTTCATTTCTCTTCCATTATATAAATTTTAAAATACTTATGTATTAAAATAATTATAAAAAATTTTATTTATTCGAAGAAACTTTACTTAAAAATCATATCAATGGACTAAATCAAATTTTCTATTTCTTAATAATTTTACATATAGTTAAATAATTATCGGACCTTACTCTTAAGTACAAACCAAACCTATAAAATAAGTCTCAAGTAAGTGACGTAATTTAATTTCAATATAATGCTTTTAAAAAATATCACAAAATTCAAATTAAAACTAACAATTATATTCATAATAATATTTTTGAATCTACCATATAACCACATAATATATTTGAGGTGTTATATTCTCTACTTCTTAAAAGAATTTTAGTTTTGAATTTTGCTTTCATCAACTCCTCATATTTTGTAATATGAAAATTCTATAATATTTATGATTTATATTGTGAAACATTAACTTTCTTTTAACATCATTGAATTAATTGATCCGTGATTCTCCAATTTTACTTCATAATTCATATTTAGTGATGTTGTGCTAATATATGCAATCAAACTAACAAACAAAAACAGTTTTGTCGGCCCATAAGCCCGAGCTTATATGACTCGATTAGCCGTCTACATACGAACCCAAATCCGAACTCCAACTCTAGTCCAAATTTGCGCCCGCGCCACACGTTCATAAAAGATCAAGCACCCAAAAGTAAGATAAAGGAAAACCTGGACGCGCGAGTAGACCGAGCATGCGAGCTAGATAGAGGTAGGGGAAGGGAATATAGAGAGAGATCGACGCATTAGGGTTTTATATTTCCCCGGAGATTCTTCAAGGTCAGTGAGCGCGAAATCCCCAAAAGTTTCTATTGATTGATTGACTGATTGATTTTGATTTGACGGTCCTCGCCTTGTTTTATATAATTTAGAGGACAATAAAAGAAAATGGTGAGTTTGATGATTTGGTATTTGATGAATTGTCTGTGTGAGAAAGAGGTGTACTTTACATGTGCAGGAGGCCGCGAGTGTGTGACTGTGAAGAAGATAGGTAGAGAGAGAGTTGTAGTGAGATCTCGAGAGCTGAGAATTTTGAGCGTTAGGGATTTCCACTTTTCATCTCTCTTTTTGTAGCTGGCAATTTTCTTTTCTCCAGGTTTCAATTCTCATGGACAGGAAGCTTGTGGTTAGTTTTCACTTCGAATTTTATTGCAATAACCAATTCTGAGCAATAGGATTTTTTCTTTTATTATTTGAGTTGACTTTATTTCATTTTAGGTTCTGGGTATTCCGTGGGATGTTGATACGGATGGTTTAAGAGAGTACATGCGCAAATTTGGGGAATTGGAGGATTGCATTGTTATGAAGGTTTATTTCAAATTCAGCCCTTCTATTGAATTTGTAATAGTCTAGACTATATGATTCTTATTGCTTAACTTCCTAATGAATAACTTTTCTTAGCGAATTTTGACTTATTTTTGATATTTGGATTTAGATCATGGCTTGTATAGTTTCCTTCACGGAATTTCTTTTGTTATATGTGGAGTGCTTAATAAGTCAGAGGTTATAATTTACTGAAGAACGTTTTTATTTGTCTTAAATTTGCTTTGTTGCTAACTTTTTTTATTTTTTATTTACTTTTTTTTTAATTATTAAAACCATCCCAACCGCTGGTTTGAAACTTGGTGGTTAGCTTAAGGAAGAATTTTGTTAAACTACGCCCTTGGGGACAATTTGCTTTGTTATTGCCTTTGCCGAATCATTTACTTAATGCATGACAAAAGTTTATGATTTCTTGTCTCAGTTTTGTACAAATTTTCTGTAATTTGTTCCTAAATTGGGCCTTGTTCCTGGATTTTGGGACCAAGCATTCTGTATTAAAATTTGGTTGACAAAATAAAAGTGATAAATATTGAAGTTTTAAATTTAGGACCAATTTGGTATATCATTGCTTTGTGTTAAATTTGGTGATACATTATGTTTCTTACCCCAATTTACTTGGCATGTGTGTTGGACATGGACAAAAGGGGGGGCATGTGTAGTTTAATTGCATTGATATTTTGTATGATTTGATGTTTTAATCTTAATTACTTTACTTTGTTCCATGTCTAGGAGCGGTCCACTGGGCGATCCCGTGGATTTGGCTATGTAACATTTGCATCAGTTGAAGATGCTAAGGTAGGTGCAATATCCTGAATATGTTGTACCCAATCCCATTCTTTGCCTGTCATATATATATATAATGGGAGTATATAGGAATTCAGATTTGGACCTTCTTAAAACTAACTCTTATGCTTCACATTTCATTTTTGCAGACTGCATTGTCAAGTGAGCACTTTCTTGGCAATAGAATTCTAGAAGTGAAAATAGCTACCCCAAAGGTTGAATTCAAGATAACTAATCTCTGTCCTTTTTATTTTCATTGTCGATGATTTGCTGCTTTGTTTTCTATTCTATTCTCAATCATGTTGACAAGTCATAAGCACATTGTGTTGTTATGATTTTACTTACTTCTAAGTTTATTTGACAGGAGGAGATGAGAGCACCCCCAAGGAAAGTGACCAGAATATTTGTGGCAAGGATTGCACCATCTGTAAATGAAGCAATGTTTCGAAGGTAGTTTGATATGATATATACACAATAGTAAATCTATGTAGTTATTTGGTCTTTACTTTTATAAGATTAATGCAAATAATTATAAGAAACAAAAATAACAGTATTAAATTTTGGCAGCCACTTTGAGAAATATGGTGAAATAACAGATTTGTATATGCCAAAGGTGACCTCTCTCTCTCTCTCTCTCTCTCTATCTATCTATCTATCTATATATATATATATATATATATATATATATTTATTTGACAATGTTGTGGTATTTGTGTGGAATACAGTGGACAATGTGATTACATTTGTTTAGACACTTGTATTCTTGCTTGTATTACTTGGTTTGAAAACAATTTATGTGACTGTTGTCAGTGTGTTATGCAGGATCAAGGCTCAAAAGCACATCGTGGAATTGGATTTATAACTTTTGCTAGTGCAGGTCAGTTGATTTTATGTTTATCTTGGTGCCTTCTGTTAATTTTTTTTCATTGTGGGCAAATATACATTGATTATCCTGTCCCTTCATTTGATAGATTTCTGGAGTCATAACTGAGTGGGCACTTTTCAGGGTAACAAAGAAAAAAGTACCATTAAAGTATCATACCTGTCTTAAAAAATACTGTACATTTGAAATATCTGAATTTTGAAATTTAGGTACTGTAATTCTTGTAAGCAAATCTTGTTTTATAAGATAAAAGTGATAAGTCTGTTGATTGGGCAGAACTGCTCGCACCCATTCTCTTACATAAATTTTGAAAGTATAAAATCCCTCACTCTGGTACAATTTTTGAGTATTCAATAGCTGCGACAAGTTGTATTACAATGGTAATTGAAAGGTTTCCAAATTGTCTCACATTGGTTCAGGAGTTAAGCCCTGTGTTGTCAAAAAGAATATATTCCAATAAACTTTCTTTCAAGCTTAATACAGTCCTATGTGGAATAGGAGCTGTTACTTTGAACTTTTATACTTGCTTTTGCTTACAACTGCTGAAACTAGAAAATATTATCGAGAAATGAAAAAGAAATGATATCTTTCTGTGTTGCAGATTCTGTGGAAAACATAATGGTCGATACTCATGAATTGGGAGGCACTACAGTAGTTGTTGATCGAGCAACACCCAAGGCATGTCGCATCACTTAGCTTTTCTACTTCTGATCATTAATTTACTAATGGAAGCCCTTTCTGTTTTAGGTTTTAGTTCAATTTTTTTTAGAAGCCAAGTACAGTATTCATTTTCCCTATCAAAGTTTTACTCGTGAAGTTCATATATGTAATAAAATACAACTATGTCAATGCCACCAGGAAGATGAGTTTAGGCCCGTAGGCAGAATGGCACATGGTGGATATGGTGCATACAATGCTTATATTTCTGCAGCAACTAGATATGCAGCACTAGGTGCTCCCACCTTGTATGACCATCCGGGTTCATATTATGGAAGTAAGTTTCTTAAAGGAGAGGCCCCTGAAGAGTGCAATTGTCATGTTTAATTCAGTTTTCTTCTTGATAATTCAATTGTAGTATATGTTTTATAAAAAAGAAAAATTTCTGATGGATCAGGAGGGGAGTCTAGTCGAGGAATGGGTAAAAAGATTTTTGTTGGTAGGCTGCCTCAGGAGGCCACAGCTGATGATCTGCGCCAGTATTTTGGTAGATTTGGGCGCATACTAGATGTTTATGTCCCCAAGGTAAGACAGGCATGGGATATTATGTAAATATGATATGAGTTGAAGGTAACTTATGATATGTGATCTAATGTAGGACCCTAAGAGAACTGGGCACAGAGGCTTTGGTTTCGTGACCTTTGCTGAAGAAGTTGTAGCTGATCGTGTATCCAGAAGGTCTCATGAAATTTGTGGCCAGCAGGTATTAAATGAGAGATTGCACAGGTATTAATCTGTGTTGAGGAAATTTTGTTGGCATTTTATTTATTTATTACGTGTGCAGATTGCAATAGATTCAGCCACGCCTCTTGATGATGTTGGACCCAGTCAAAATTTCATGATGAATAGTGCTGAACCCTTTGGGGGTTATGGTGGTCCCATACGCACCTATGGCAGGATGTATGGAAGCCTGGATTTTGATGATGTGAGTGCATATAATTCCACTTCTGCTTCCTTAATTGAAAACAAAAGGAGCATAAGTTGTATTTTGTTTTTATCCAATAAGTATGATAGCCTTATGAAGGAGTACCGTTTTCAATAAAAATATGTTCTTAAGAAACTAATTATTATGTGATTTCATCTCACTGTAACTATTGCATTATTTGGCAGTGGGGCTATGGAATGGGAAGTGGAAGACCATCTAGAGGGGACTGGAGGTACCGGCCGTACTAAGAAGTTGCTACTTAATTGCATCCTAAGATCTTACTGGGATGTTAACAATATGCAAGCCTTAAGCAAATCAGCAACCTTAGGGTGATTTTTTGGGGGTTGGGGGGACAAAATCTGGATTATGTTTATGCATCAACATCATAACTTTCATACTTTGTCTAAAATTCGGTCAATCAATTAATATTCTGTTGCAGATACAATTACATAGGAATGTATTTGCATATGCACTGGACACATTGATTATAATGCATCTTAACATTTTGTGGTATTTGAATGCTATGAGAAGTGCCCCTTGTTCGTTTTAATTGTAACATACATTGTCAGCTACTTTGGGTTGACACTAAATAGTTTATACAATGAATGTGTGTGTAGGTATTAAAGAAATTGTTTACACTTAGAATTATTCATTACTCAATTGGATCAGGCAGAGATGTAAATTTCCTCAACATGTTTGTGTTGAATATTTGCAACTCTTTTGTTCCCTCAATAATCCATGGGCCAAAGGCATGGTTTTTCAAGCTGGCTGGGGCATTTAGCTACTTTCTTGATTGGAATGTCATGCAAGTGTTGAGCCCTTGCTAACTCGTAGACCAACATTTTGTTTATGTTAGCTCTCGTTTCGGTAGTCCAACGCTTGCGTAACTCACGAGAATCTTGAATGGGTTTACGCGTCATAATAATTTCGTTTTCTTAACGCAAAATCTATTGAATGTTAAAAAAGTCGACCATTTAAGGTATGCCACAACACACAACCTTCAAGCTGATTTTCTTACCTTCACAAAGCCCACCCCATTCAACCAGTGAGAAAGATTCGCTGGTTTTTTCCTTATTTGATTTGCATGTACATAGAAGCCTTTGTTGGCTTCATACTACGCGGTATCCACTATCACCGGAAGAAATCATTCACCGAGGACGTGGTCCTGGGTCCTGACTCGTCATTTAAACACAGAAAGTTTCACTTCACATTCTAGAATCACTTAAAAGATTCAATTTTCCGTAGTCTACTTACTACATAGTCCTGGCTCTAATTAAACGATATAGAATATTCAGAGTAGAGCAGGCTCGAGAACGAGTAGGCATGCACAAAATTTGGAACTGGAAACTTTACGGGAGTCACCTAATGCAGAGGTAAATCAGTAGTACAGTAAAAGAACCTAGGCGTGATGGAAAGTGAAGCAACTCCTAAAGGACCTTCTCTTGGTGTGCTTATCAAGGAACCGAGCCTTCCAAGCACTTTCAGGAATCCGCTGGTTTTGTTTGACTGAGATTGAGCTTCTCATTTCTTGCACTTTGATCTGAGCTTCTTTTAGCTTATTCAAGATCTTATCCATAGATTTTGATCTCTCTTTTTCGAGTTTCATCTGAAACAAACTTCCAAGAGTTAGTAATGTAAACACCAACCATTAACTCTCCATATGCGTTAGTATGTGTACTCAATAAGGCATATCTCACATTTGCATTACCAGACTACGTGTATCATATTACAATATTTGAGCTAGTAAAATGAATACAAATCTGCTAAATTGAAACTGCATCATTTCTTACAAACTGGTAAAAATTTCAAGAATACTTTGAGGCCCTGGTACAGTAATAAAATTACTAGGAAATGAATACCTTAACCTCTTCTCTATTTGCTCCATATGATAAGTGTACATATACATATACATACACATGCATGTACAGACACATGCGTCACAATGAATGTATGTCATCATGCCAGAGAAGAGAAATTACAAACCTCGAGTTTTGTTATGGCTGCCTCGGCTTTAGCCTTCTGCAAGTTCTCCCATGCATTGATTTTTGCTTCTTCCCTTTGCAACCTACTCATGGAATCAAAATGTTTTGGGCAAGAGTCCATTTATTCTGAAATTTTTCAATTTCGACTACAAAATATAGTAATAAAAGATAATCCTCCCCGATTTCAAGTCTCGGTGCCATTTTTATTCAAACTTGTAAATTTCACAAATATAATGAAACATACCAAAAGTATAATTGCACAGGTATAACTAGTATTCAAAAAACTATTTTTTTTTCATATATTTGTTTCACAACTGAAGGCAGAATAGGTATCAATCTAATTTCCAGATTTAAGTAAACCTGCCAACTTAATTTGCTATGAACATAATGGTTTAATAATTGGTGTGCATTCAGAGGCAAATAAAGAAGGTCAAGAAAGCATACTTTGAAATGCTAGTTACCACCTCTGAAAGATCCAAAGATGGTGTGCAAGTGACATTGGCGTTTTGGCAGAAATCCTCAACATTGGGCACTCCTTTCTTTATTATTCTAGATCCATATCTTTTGGAATGGCTTATCATAGTGGCTCGATTGTCTACCTGCACTTCCCTAACTTCCAATTTAGCTGGATGGTCGTTTTGTAACTCAGCAATAGGAAGGCTAGAGGGAGGAGAGGAAGAAAAGAAAGATTCCCCTCTAGGCAATGAGTGGTTACTATTATCAGGACTCATTTGTGTAGCCATATCTCTTCTTGAAGGCACGTGAAAAACCATAGTTTCTGCATCCGCAATGTCATCAAGCTTCTCATCTGTTTGTTTAAATCAAAAATTGAAAAGTTGAACATCAGAAAACTGAAGCCCAAGTGAAAAACCTGAAAACCAGAGCAACAAGTTTATTGATATACACAGCATCTTCTTCTCAAATAACCCTGAAATGATAGCTCTGATCACTCTAAAACCATTTCTAGTTGGTGAGCAAAAGCTTGAACAAATTTTGTGTTGGTCTATGATTATAACTTTTACCAATAATAGATTTAGAACAAGATAAAGGGAAACTCTCCTGTGGATCCACGAGCTAATTACATGCAAGATATATAGGTTCTCATCCAACGTCCACAAATGAAGTTACATGAGTAGCATCAGTTTGAGATGACAGAGAGTATGTTTGGCATCACTCAGCACATCATATGATTGATTGCACAAATCAGAAGCAATTGAATTTCCCAAACAGTAATTAGGATTAAGCAACTAATCAGGGGACAGGATGCCCTGTTGTGGTATGACTACAAGATCATCTTTCTTGCATAGTTGCAGGTTTAAAGATTTCCTCAATTTAACACGAACTGCAATTAAATAGTAAGAAATACAGAATCAGATATCATTATCTTAGCCAATTATATCTTGGAGAACTGAACACACTGAAGGAATCATGACATAGATTGTAGATTTAGCCATCGCTATTCTCTAATTTCGCCTTGGCAAATACTAGTTATATCCGAGTTCTAGTTTAGGATCATTTGGCAAAATCAATATAAGCTCAACAAATCAACGATCGCAGACTTCCTATATTATGAAATAGGACACTGAAATTGTAAGCCAACACTATAAAATTGCCATAAAAAGAACAATAAAGAACTTTATACCTGGAGAACTTGGCAATGAATCCTCACTTGCCAAATCTGACCATCCAGGTATTCTACTTGACCGGATCGCATTACTCTCATTATGTACCGAATAACCCTGCCCACCACCAGCATAATTAACCCAAAGCCCATCAGCTACCAAAACTCCTGTCGAAAATGGAGAAGCCGCCACAAAATTCTTCACATTAGCACCCTCAAGAACCTGTATTCCGGGTGACAATCTAGAATAATTCGTTCCAGGAGGCACAATAGGTCCACTTTTAGACTTAGGCCGTCTCTGAAATTGAGTGTTTGACGAATTCTTGGTGACACCATCACCTGAAACAGGACTGCAAATCCACCGCTCTGCATCTTCCCATTTGGAAGGCAACGTCCTTCCGCTATAAAATGGTGTCAAAGAAGCAGAACTTATTTGCCTCCTGCTGCTATTGCTGTTGCTACTGCTTGTAGGGTGTGGCACACGCTCGGAGCTCCATCCCTTTGGAGCTCCTGGACTTGGAAAATTACCTAAATTCTGGGTAGTAACAAGACTTTTCTTCATTACTCCGAAAAACAAGACATACAACTAATTAAGTATAGCTCTTCTGAAGTTGATCTTCCCTTGCTTGCTTATTGATTATCAGAAGAGCACGAAGATAGACCAGTAATTTTCCTAATTTTACTGGCTCTTCCAGCCCTGGCTTTTGCAACTTTTAGGCAGTTATTTTGGCGAAGATGAACCAGAGTATTCGGAAGTGGTTCCGATATTTGTCTGCATTTAGAAACAATGGTGATTGTGATTTTCATAATGACAAACGATGCATCAGGACATAAATTAATAATTTAGGAAGTGGACAAATTGTCTATTAAACATCGATTTGATAGGCAAAGAGATAGTAATCTTCGTCGAGCTGAACGTAAACTATTATCCTCTTGTAGTCTTGATTTGGAAAAAATGGTGATTGTGATTTGCATAACGACATATGATGCATCAAGACATAAATTAATAATTTAGGAAGTGGACAAATTGTTCATTAAACCCCGATTTAATAGGCAAAGACATAAGCAAATCTTCGTTGAGCAGAACGTAAGATATTCTTCTGTTGTAGTCTTGTTTCCTACTTTTGACAGCCGAAGACGTCAAAAGGCACAGTTGCTTCGCATTGCTGGCTGACAGTTTTTCACTTTTACCGATAAGTAAATCACGTAGCATACATCACGAAAAATGCAGAACCCATGTAAAACCCAGTCCTGCTCTGACGCAACTCGATCACTTCATATCAGTAAAGCCGACACTAATGGCTTATAGTACTGCAACGAAGAAAGCACGTGATGTTCATGTAATCAAAGCAAATTGGAAGTTATATTTGCAAGCCAGTTAACATAACTTCGTAGTATGAACCTGACAGTAACTCGATTTTGTTTTTTCTTTCTTCCTTCTAACTTGTTTTTCAATACCCTTAGATCCTAGCTTCTCATAAATCAAAGGGTACCTATGGTTAGCATTTCAACCAGCCGAAGCCTCAAGGCGTAATTAACAAGCATATAAGTGTACAATTAGAAGCCAATTGTACTGCCCTAAATAGCATGGCTCATCTCCTTTAATTCACGGGCCCTGTAAACTGAATGACTTGACTTTCAATTTGGACTTGCGGATCTGTAAACTTTTATTTATCATATGTGATTCACATATATTCCGGTTACTACTACGTTGAATCGTTCTAGGAACAAACATTACACTTTCGGCGAGATTTTGTATGCATTAGATGTCAGAATAATTAATTTCCTGTGGCCAGGAACACCATTATTGCAAAAGCACCGACAGAACCTCTGACGTCATATAAGTTCTGTGTAAAAATATGTATACACGTACATTAATAAAAGCAGAGGGACCTGACCTGTAACAATCAAATAAACTAAGCTAAAATTTATTTTTTTATTAAAAATCATAAAATTCTGAATTTTCAAGAAATTTTAATGTTTAAACGTAAATTTTGTTTGTTTTAAAGTATTGTTATGAATATAAAATTTATTATATATAATTAATGTAATTTTATTATATAAATATTATATGTCCTGTATTTTTTGAGGAGAAGAAAGAGGAATCATTTTTAAAAAGAAGTATACAAAAAATAAATTAAATAAAATCTTTGATAATAATTTAACATTACCGCTTTAATTTGCATAATAAAAATTTATATTTTAATAAATTTTAATTTAATATATATTTTTTAATTTATCTTTAGACAATTCTAATAAATTTAAATTAAACTAAAATATAAATTAAAAAAATAATAATTCTATTTCATTACTATCAAATTTAAATCAGTTTTATCAACTTAAATTAAGATATAAACTTTTAGTCGCCAATTACATTAATTTAAAGCTAAAAATTTGTATCTCGATTTTGGACATTTTTTTTTAACCTTACCCTTCCTTCAATTTTACAATTCCTTAACAATTTGAGGGGAGAGAGAATTTTTTATATGTAAATAAAAAAGTTTTAAAGTATTTGTTATTTAATAAAAGTACTTAAAATTTTTATTAAATTAAAAAATAAATATGTTTAATTATTTAAAATAGTCAAAATTAGTAAATTAAATATTAAGCTAAAAAATAAATAAGTAATATATGGATGGAAGAGCTCCTCCTTTTATAAAACAATGGTGGTATGATAGTGTTATTTATTATAATATAAATGATAGGAGGAATTTATTTACACCGGTAATCAATTTTTAAAAAAATTAAAAATTAAAGTTTAATTTAGATGTTTCTATAAGTACTTAAATAACTTTTAATTAATTTTTTATATACCTATAAAAATATTTATCCCAACATTCAAATTATTATTTTTTATTTATAAATCATGAAATATAAAATCAAATTATGTATTTTTGTTCAATGCTTTATACTAAATAATTTTAAAAATTTTTAAAGATAACTTTTTAAAATTTAATATGATATAAAAATATTTTTTAACTATTTGAATCTTTTCAAACATTGCTTTTTTTATATATAATTTTATTTAAAAAATTATAATTAATTAGTTTTAATGTTAAAGAGAAAAAATTTGAAATTTGAAATAAAAATTGTAACTAAGCGAGTTTGATGAATATTAAGAGTAATAATCTTTTATATGATTAATTTAAATTATTTGTAACATTAATTTATATTAAATATATTTTTATAGTAATTTTTTTATAAAATTACATGAAACTATTTATATTTATAATAAATTTTTAAAAAAAATAAATTCACTCTAAATAATATTTCTCTTAAATTATTTATGACGACTTTGCACACAGACCAAGTTTCTAATACAGTTTTTTTCGTTCGATCGTTGTCTGTACCTGTAAATGTAATTATGAATTGAAGAGAAATCTCAGATTTTTCTTTTAAAATTTGTGGTATCATCATTGATTGCTTGTATACTGGCTGTGGAGGTTTTGTTTACCATTTTATAACACTAGATTTTTTTGAATTTTGGATGATGAATTGAAAATGAATTTCATTACTTAAACGTACATTCAAAACTCTTCTATTTCAAAGCTTTATTTTACTCACAAAATAGGGCTCCATACGAATCAATTTATTAAACAAATAAATAAAATTATATATATGCATGGCATTTCGAACAATTAAAATAAAACTGTTAGGATTAATTGAGTCCATGAAGTTTAGGCCCAACATGTATTCCTGTTGGGATTGGACTTTGTTGTTGCTTTATAATTCCCATGAAGAAGTATTTTCTTTTAATAGCGTTAAGAACATGATGGTCGTAAATTTGATGCTACAGTATATACTTATTTTTTTTTTTAAATTTAAAAATCAATTTCCTGAAACATACAGCGCATGTGTGGAACAAAACAGAAAAATCTTTGGTAAGACAATTTAAATACAATAATTTAATTTGATTTAATTTAATTGTGTGTTTTAAATTTTTGAGAAATTTAAATTAAAAATAATAAGTACATAAATCATATGATATACCCATTTTATCTATTTTTGTCAACAAAAAGACTTAAATGTTGAAAAAAATAAATATATTTTATAACACTACTAATAATAATAATCATAATAATAATATACCATATTTGTGATGCACTAATACATTAGTCTATCCTTACATTAATGAATTAATGTATTTAAGATATTTAAATGTTACGTATTACAGTATAATTAAGTTGATTATAATTTTATTATTAATATTATACATTTTAAATTTTAAATTTTAATCTACGACGTGTGATAAGTGAAGTAGAATTGAGTATTAAATTTTTAATATCATTATTATTTAATTATTTAATACATAAATGTTATATTATAAATATTAATTAAAATTTGAAATGTAAAACATTATTCTATTTTTATTAACGTCGATGTTAACTCCCACTATGCCCCACGTAGGCCCAATGGAATTCCAAGAATATGAACAAGAACGGTGCCGTGTTAACTCTTCAATCTTATCTTATTGCCCTACTTCTATAAACTTGCTATCATTTTTCATTCATCCTTTTGTTTAATTAATCTGTATTTCTATTTTAAAGTTAGAATACAAATAATCCATCGCCATGCCGCATCATTTGAGGAGACCAATCACAAATTTTTTTGATCTAAACTATTTACTATTCAACCTCAACCATAACCTCATGGGCATTACTAAAACCCCCTCCTAACCAAAATACCCACTTGCATTCGTACGTTGTATAAAATTCGTCTTGCTATTTTTTTTTTTTTCTCTCTTATATATTAGAGAAGAATATTACTTATTATAAAATTCATTTGACACAGTAATAGTCCTTGTGTTATTTGAAAGGGTGTTATAAATTATCTAAAAATTTATATTTAATAATGAAATTTTGTCAAAATAAAAATTTTAGTATAATTTTTGAAATTGGTAGTACTATTTGTAAAAATCAACAAGTTTATGATTTTGTTTTCAATTGTAGTTTTTATTGTTATTGTATTTAGTTAACAGTTTTTTTCTTTGATGTAGCCGTAGGTACTTCAAATTAAAAATAATTGACAATAAATTCACTTATTTGCATGGTTTCATACTTCTTTTTTTTTCTTTTTTTTTTTCCAAATTAAGTAATTGAAGAAAGCTATTACTTTCATGAAGAAAGTTTCAATTCTGCAGTTAATCCCATAATGAAAACCTGAATGAATGAACTGCTTTCATGCCTAACAAACTGTTTTGCATTTGCATCAAAACAAAAAGGTGTTTCCAAAACAAATTTCTTGCACACTTGACCACCACAAAAACATCAACGTCTGTAACAGATATTTCCCATAAGAAAAGATATGGTGTGGCTCACTTATAGTGCCACATGGCTCAAGAATCTCCAATATTGTTGTAACTTACTCTTGATTCAAATTCTTGTATTGGCTAACAATTTTTCCAACCCAAAGTCAATTTATTTATTTATATGTGTATATAAAATCTTCCCGTTTTTCTTCCTCCAATACCGAAAGACAACGTCAAAGTATTTTCCATTCGGTGGAGGAAGAAGGAATATGTTAACTAGTAAATAAAGACCAGAATTCCACAACCGGTGTTTACTGAACGACAATGGCTTCAACTGTGTTTTGCAACTCCCTGAACCCTTCCACAGCAGTCTTCCCTTGAACCAGATTTCCAGTTCCCATCTATATACATTCTTCTATAGAATTTTCACGTTATGCTCAATGTAACTACCATTTCAGAACCAGACCAAGTGGGCAAAGCAAGAAGCTAACGCAGGTGAAAGCACCAATGGCAGAGTCTACGGCAAAGAATAGTAAAGATGAACGGTTACAGACGAAGAAGAAATTAAGGATTTTGGTTGCTGGTGGTGAGATTGGTGGGCTTGTTTTTGCTTTGGCTACAAAGAGGAACGGTTTTGAATTGTTAGTGTTGAGAAAGATATGAGGGCTATAAGAGTAGAGGGACAGTACAGCGGTCCAATTCAGATACAGAGCAATGCATTAGCTGCTTTGGAAGCCATTGATATAGACGTTGCTGAAGAAGTTATGAGAGCTGGCTGTGTTACTGGCGATAGAATCAATGGCTTGGTTGATTGGATTTCTGGTAAGTGGTAAGTTGCTAGCTTAATTGCTTTTTTTTTTTTTTAATTTTATTCCAAAATAATCTTTGATTATGTGTTTGACTATGCAATACTAAACGTGTGGGAAATATATGCCAACAAAAGCTGATGGACATTTTTTCTATTGGAGAACTTTCATGAACTAAATAGCAGAGTTTTAGATACTTTTTCAGTTATAAGTGAAATTTTAGATGCATGGCAACTATTGATGTCCGAAAGTTTCTCAAAAAAAAAATCTCAAATATCATACATATTTGTCCTTTAATTGTTACTCGTAATTATTGATGATTTGGCCTCAAGTCGGTAAATCCATCATGTACAATGCTTTGATTATCTAAAAATATAAGAAAAAAAATTCAAAGTAAAGATAACTTTTCGACATATAAAATTTAATATTTAAGCCAAACAAAGTTCTAATAAGAGAGTAAAAAAATAAAGGACAGAGGTTTAAAAAGTGAGTTTTGTGTAAGAAATGCAGACACAATGGTGAGGCGAGATAGAGTATCGAAAGTTTAGTCCCTTTTATAGTGAAAGAGTCCCTAATTTATATAGCCTGCTGGCACTATTTCATAATTGTTATACGTGCAGGTATCAAAAAACAGAATATTAATTTGTCAGTAGGTTACATACTAGTACTATAGACGAATCACGCTGCAATCAAGGCCTAAAAGTATAGATCGGCGTAATAATTACCTAAAAGTTGTCTTGGATAATGTATAATTTTAAATATAACATGATATTTTATAGTATTTTGATCTGCGAGCATTGCCTCATTTCATCTCTCCTATTCTTAAGGTAGAAAAGTACCGATCGGGATAAATCTTAGAAGTTGTAAGCTAATACTTTCATGTCGATGCTTTTGTCAGTATGTAGCATAGAATAGCAACAATTCCTGACCCGAAAGTTGACTCAAACTTAGATGGGTGACCTAAGGGTTTTAAATTGTGGAGAGGATTCGTCTCATTATTTTTGATATTTAGCACCCCTGCGATTAGTGGGATTGTAATCTTCTAAGGCCCGAGCCAGAACAACGGTTCTTTATTTTATCCTAACAGTAACTATCAAAAATTGTTAGAACTAGTTAAATAGAAGAATTATATACTTTATGATAAAAGTAGTCAAATTTATCACTAAGCTTGATGAGTAATAATTTACTTAATTATTTATTTGAGGATTATTTAGACACGGGATCATCCCTTATCCCTTATTCCTGTCCAATAATTAAATTACTTTAAGAAAACTTTATGTTTATAAGTTTAAGACATAGATTATGATATGAGAGAGACTGAGTCTTGAAGGGTTTTCCTCTAGCTAATTTGAGATGGAAATGGGAGCTTTCTAAGTAGCTGTAATCATAGACTGTGGACAAGGACATATGTTCTAGACTTTGTTATTTGGTATTTGTTCTGGCCTTGCGTGGAATATCTAATATTGGATTTGGCTCGCATCTGTAGACTTAACCCAATTAATGTTGAGAAACATTTGACATTGTTAAAAATCATTTTTTTAGGAGTAACCTTCTTGTAGCTTATTGTCAAGGGATGTTGCTTGTATGACTTTTAAGGTTTTACCAAGCAAACATTTTAGGAAGTTAGGACGAATCGAAACCATTGACTGTGAGATGGTAAAAATTATTTTCGAAACAATGAATGTCCGTGGAATCTATTTTAGCACAAAAGAAAACATAATATACTGACTGCTATTCACACTTAATGATGTCAATATTGGATTGTAGAAGAATCGTTATTGTTGGTGGTAGAAACAATTGCTCTGTAAGAAACTATTGGTAATAATGTTGACAGAATGCATACAAAATATAATAACGGGGAAAAAAATAAAAATAAAAATAAAAATTGAGGCCTAAATTTCTGTATTGAACTATTGGCCACATTTTTTGTTGATTTATAATTAATATTTATCTTAATTGAATTAATTTCCTAAAACAGAAAAGCGCACGAACATAAATAATGGCTGTGATAATGAATGAATTTTTTAAATGAAATAGACTTGTTTGGCATGTCAACATGAAATGATAGTGCGCATTAGGTGTGGGTCAATACAGGTAGACATCTTTCCCAGCCTAGATAGATATTCAATAATGGCATGTTATTAACCAAAATTTGCAGGATTCATTAAAAAATTATAATATTAAGTCCTTTAAAGTTCCAATTACAGTAAATACTACATGGTTATCAGGTACGTCAAGTTTGATACTTTCACTCTTAAGGCAGAAAGGGGACTTCCAGTCACAAGAGTGATTAGTCGAATGACTTTACAACAAATCCTTGCTCGTGCAGTTGGGGATGATATCTTTTTGAATGACAGTAATGTCATTGATTTTGAGGATCATGGGGACAAGTAACATAGCTATTGTTTGGCTGAAAATCATCGGCTGAACATCATCTCTCTTGCCGAATGATTTATTGGAATGATTTTGTGTAGGTTGGCTTCTATTCTAATGTTTTCTTGGTCATTTCTTGGATGTTGACGTTTAGTTGTCCTGTACTTGTGTTATTTATGAATTCAGGTTTCTGTAGTGCTTGAGAATGGACAGTGTTATACAGGTGATCTTCTAGTTGGAGCTGATGGAATATGGTCCAAGGTTTTGTTCTATCTAATTTTCAGATGCCTTGCAATTGCTGTCGGTGACATAAGTCTTTATTACCAAAGTGATTTACGTTGACATTTTCCTTAATTTGGTTAAAACAAAAGTGTTTTCTTGTGTGTAGTTGAGGATTAGTGTATCCTTTTGTTGATTGTTTTCTTGTGTGTAGGTGAGGAAGAACTTATTTGGGCCAAAGAAAGCCATCTATTCCGCATACACTTGTTATACTGGTATTGCTGATTTTGTTCCTGCTGATATTGATACTGGTGGGTATGTTCATTTTCAGATTCGGCACTTAATTTCCACTCTTCCACCTTCAATCTGTGCATGAACTTAAATTATGTTTGGAATTATTGTGCTTCTACTTAAATTTGAAAGCACAACAGCTAAAACTGTTTGGTAAACGCCAACTTTTTTTTGGTAGAGAATCTTTACCACTCACTATACCTTTAATATTTGACATCTACTGATTCTACGTCTTAACACAGCTATGACTTCAAAACTACAACACCTCTATCCCAAAGATACCTTTACTGTTTGTCATAAGAATCTAAAATTTTGTTTTCGTCTAAAAATTTAGTTGACTTTATTACATGTAGACGCTCATATGACTCCCATTTTGAAGGCATTGAGTATTTTCGGGACATAACAATACTTTGTGGCTTCTGATGTGGGGGCTGGAAAAATGCAATGGTATGCGTTTCACAACAAACCAGACGGCGGTGTGGATGGTCCCAAAGGTATATTCTCATTAGATACTTAAGAGAGATTTTAAGAAATCTCTGGAAATTTAATTGTGAAAAAATTTATGTAGACCATGATTGTGTATCTCTTTGTATAATTCTTATGTACGTGTATAGTTTGATTGATTTGTAGTGGACTTGTTAGTCGTACTTATAATTCGTCTTGAAGCATCATTGCATTTACTAGATGTTGAGGGACTAACCAAGAATTTTTGAATTTAAAGAGATGAAAAGTAAACTGTCTGGAACAACATACCTACGAATTCTATAATTAAGGAAATTTTTTATTTTAATTTTTGTGTTGTAGTTCTAGTATTTTGACATGAACTCTAAAATAATTTATTTAACATATATACTCCTTTTTAAAATCAATTTTCCGGCTTTTGAAGATCGCTTATTGAGGAGGATTTGGTCATAATAGAACAATTGGAATTAGGAAAAACTTCCTCCTTCTGTAATTAAGAAGTGGTCAAAGGCTTAAATGTTACAACTATGTTCACTCTCTTCTTCTCTTATTAATGTTTTGGCAGGTAGGAAGGAAAGGTTGCGGAAAATATTTGAGGGCTGATGCGGTAATGTGTTAGATTTAATACTTGCTACTGATGAAAAAGCAATTCTTCGACGTGACATATATGACTGGACACCCACCTTAACTTGGGGAAAGGGTCTTGTTACTTTGCTTGGGGACTTGGTCCATGCTATGCAGCCAAATTTGGGTCAAGGGGGATGCATGGCCATTGAGGTATAGCTTGTTTTGTCTTGTTTGATGATTTCTAACCTTTTCATAACGTACAAAACAGATGGCTACGTTAGAAGTGATGCGTGTTATCTCATAGAGCAAAAAGAACTTTCATTTTCTATTTTTAATCACCATTTCCTGTTTCGGGGCTTCCTCTGTATGACATTCTTTTCCCGATCCCATGCAATGCAGATGAAAAAACATTCTTGTTTTCTTATGATGCAATTACATCTTCCTGTTTCTTGGATTTCTGCATATGAATATTCCTTCTTTCAAATTTCAAAAATTGTAATATTAGATGTTTTATGAACTTTATTTATTCCATCAAGATGTTTTGAGATGGGAAAACCATCACTAATTAAGAAAAACCACCTCATGAGTCATGGGTGAGCTAAACCCTGATTAAACTATTTATTTCTTTGTTACTAGATAATTTATCAACTTTTACTAGGCGAGATAAAACCTTACTGAACCAATTTATTTCTTTGTTGCAGGATAGTTATCAACTTGCAAAGGAGCTTGATAAAGCCTGGAAAAAAAGCATAGGGTTGAAAACTCCTACAGCCGTTGTTTCTGCTCCAAAGAGGTAATAAATGAAGTGGTTGCCAAATAATCTAAAGGAAGAAGTGTTGGTACGGCCGGAAAAAGAACTCTGGAATGAAAGAAAATAGTCAACTTAAGGAACAGGATTGCCTAATGTCTTTGAATTAGAATAGTAGGATAATAGATCTTTTTGTCTTGGTTCTGGTGTCCAGAAATGAACGAACTTCATTTAAAAGGATTTTAAGTCATAGCGAATGCAATATTTGATGAATTGTTCTAAAATCTAAATTGTGGCTCTGTCATGTTGTGCATGCCATCATATAACTGGTATATTGACATGTCACTTGTAAGGAAATGCGACTCTTTTTTCAAGAATATTTATATTCTTATTTGGGGAGGTTTTTTTTCTTTTTGTTTTGAGGTTTCCTACTCTATTTTTTTTAGTAGTATCTTTGTCGAATTTACCTTATTCAAGGTAATGTTCTATTTGTACCAAAAAAGACCAATAATGCTTCTATGAGATATAGGTTATATGCCTAAGCCGACAGAGCAAGACAGAGAGTTGTGAGGTTAAAAAATTAAGATCTAGCGGTGACAAAGCTAGAAAGACATGAGGTAAATCTTGTATCTTTGTCATGCTCTTTGCAGTGAAATTGACAACCTATGTTAAAGTAGTCAATTTGATGAACCACTCCAATCGCTTGTGTTTTGCTGTGATTTTTTGTTCTTGGTGTTTTATCTTTCTCATGCTTGTTCATTATTGTAAATACTATTTCATTGCAACAAGTTGTTTGAAGATGATTAAGTAGTTTTATTATTTGCATAAAAGGTATTTGACAAAGCTAAATATGCACAACGTGGGTGTTGGATTGCTCCAACATTACTTGTGTCTGTAGCTTTAATTGACTCTCATCACTCAAGCTTCGAAATCATGCAGTCATGAGAAAGCTAGGAGACTGCGAGTGGCCATTATCCATGGAATGGCAAGAATGGCCGCAATAATGGCTTCAAGTTATAAGGCCTATTTAGGTGTAGGACTTGGACCACTCTCGGTAGGTTTTATATTTTTTCCCATTAATCAATTAATAAAATAATGGCTTGAAATTAATTTTGCTATGGAAATTCACCCTGTGAAATTCCAGTCTCCTTTGCGGTTTTTGACTAAATTTCTGATACCTCATCCAGGAAGAGTTGCTGGGAGATTTTTCGTTGACATAGTGATGCCCTTAATGCTAAGTTGGGTCTTAGGTGGTAACAGGTAACATTCAGAAGACTTTATTCTCTTCTGCATTCTAACCTTTGTCTCGATTTTTCTGCTGTGTTTTATTTCAGAAAACCCTATGACTCCATTCTATGATTCCCGCATGTAATGTGTATTGAGGGTTCTAAAGTAAAAGCATTTGGGTTAGTAGAAATCACTCACAATTATTCAGGTTTTATTTAATTTTTCAGGTTTGGAATTTTCTTTACATAATAAAGGGCTGTAAGACATTGTTTCTCGATGTGCCTTTGTTAACTCTATAAATTTTTGAAGTGTGTATTGGAACTTTGAACCAAGGGCAAAGTTGGAATGCGAAAGCATTAAACTGGGAAAAGAAGTATCTTAAAGATTTTAATTCTACAAATATGCTAAAGTATTCAGAATCCTTTTTTCTTATCAATTTACTTGAGCAGAACTGAAAACATAATTTTGTACTTAGCAGCTCTAAACTTGAAGGCAGGTTGCCAAATTGCAGAATCTCGCACAAGGTACATTGTGTCAATATATTTTCATTAGAGGCTTTTGTAAACACTGAATTCGGAATAGAGGTACTAAGTTGAGGTCTGAAACTAATCCTTGGTCAATAATATATTCAGGCAAGTGACCAGTTACAGAGGTGGTTTAACGACGATGATGCACTTGAGCGTGCTATGAATGCAGAGTTAGTAAAAGTTAACCTTTATATTTGTGAATATTACAACCCTGAGAACTTTCTTATTGCCGTGAACATCCTAAATCACTGTGTTGTGACCACCTTGTTCATTGTATAGGTGGTTTCTAGTACCATCTGGAAGCCAGACAGTTGTTTCACAACCTATTTGTTTGTGTAGAGATGAGAATGAACCCTGCACAATTGGGTATGATTTTGATTGAGAATGCATATTGACATTGATTTATATCACACAAATAAGTGGAGAATTGTTTGCATTGTTCTGTTAGATTGAGATGGTAATCTATGATATTGATGTGTTATTATAACTGTCGTAGTGAAACTGAAAAGGATTTCCCATTAACATTAGTAGTGATACCTTCGCCCTAGGTGAGTCAGCTGATGTTCACTTCTTTGCCTTTATTGATCTGGGATACAAATAGTCACTATCTTCAGTCATCGGTTAACTGACGAGGCTTTTACTGCTTTAATCCTTATATCTAAGGTGTACAAAGTGCATGCTCGAATCAGCAATGAGGATGGTGCCTTCTTCCTGATTGATTTGCGGAGTGAACATGGAACCTTTATCACTGAGTTAGTTTGAAAGCAACCAAATGTTGAAATCTTCTTAATGTCACGGATCTGTTCTCTTAGATTTTCTCTTTACATGTGCATTAACGAGGGGAGGAGGTATCAGGTATCTCCAAACATTCGTGCTCGATTTTGTCATTCAGATATTATTGAATTTGGCTCTGATAGAAAGGTGATAGACGACTCTTTCGTTCACTCTTCGTGATTCTCAATCAAAACCTGTATTATCTCTGTTGAGGTTGGATTTGGTCATAGTGTTTACCTTTTCTTTCGAAACAAATCCCTGTATCTGACCTGCTTCCTTCCATATAACATGTACAGGCTGTCTTTCGGGTTAAGGCCACGAGATCTCCTGCAAAGCTTGCAGAGAAAAAGGAGGAGGAGGATATTCTTCAGGCAGTTTGAGAAAATCTCAAGTTGTTTACACAAGGAATTGTACAGCATTTATTGGTGCAGTGGAATAATGCAAGTCGGCTGCATGTTATACATCAAATGTGGGATTAGGGGAATAAGCATAGCACAAGAAATGTTATACTGCATCTTTGTTTCAGTGAAAACTGGAACGTTTATTGTATAATTTCCATTCTATTTAAATACATCTATTTAAAACAGAGAAATTATTTCTATCAGCCTTCTCTGTCTCTGCAACTGCTATACCGCACACGTTTCATGTACGCGAAACTTAGCGGGGCATTTTATTATGGGCATGAAAACAAAGTTCATAAAATAAAACTTTTCCCTAAGCCCAGTCGTTCAACTTCAGGCTTCTATGATGATTGAGTGTTCACATGGGATTTGATTCGATCTTGGTGTTTTGGTTGTCCGTAGCAAATAAAAATTGAGAGCCAAAATAGTAAGCAAAAAGAAGATCCCCATCCATTCTCAGGGCGGGGCAGTTTGGTTGCTTCTGGCTGAAGGTTGGCGTAAACGTCGAACTGATAGGTTAAGCAATAACTGTACTGACAAGCGGGGTCCATTCCAATTGAACTATGCTCATGTCATGCACATGTAAATTGTCTAATGATAAAAGCCTAGATTATACACATAGAAGAAGAGGGTCATATTTATGCATTTTTGTCATAAGCAATCAATTGAGGCTGACAAAAACCTGAAATACATGGTCCATTTCTGTCGAGCTCTTTCGTAGAGAGTAGAAACTGAGATTTTTATGTGCTTGTGATTTTGAATCATTAAAGAATACCGATGATTGTGCCAAGATTGTTCGATCGACACCTTATTTCAAGCATCCATTTCATCCTCAAGGTCCAGTCGCTGTATATTTGCTACAGCAATATCCGCCACAATGTTTGTAAACAAACAAAATATCACGGAGACCGAAAAATTTCAGAAAACACATGGCACCATTGACAATAGAGCAACATTAGCATGGATGGCCTACAATAAGATACCAAACAAGTAGACTTTTCGCAACAACAGTTCCTTCGCCTCTAGCTCTTAATGCCAACGAGTGGTCGCAATCCATAGTTTTTGTTTTTTCTTTAAAACAATCTCCTTAAATTTCTTTCAAAACCACAATTTGCCCATTTTGCATAAATATTCAAAGCATCACTTATCTTTTCTCAGGACAACGGAAGTTATTCTGGATTCCACTTCCTGCCTCTCAACAAGACAAATACAACGTTTTCATTTATATTCACCGCAGTAATTGTATTTATAGGTTCATAAAATCTCAAGATTTGGCCAAAATTTAGAATTACGGTGTTAAATTGAATAAAACTATTTGTATCTGATCCATCAATGTAGTTTTGAATCGTACCAAATGGTATCCTATCTTGTAAGTCAATGCGTCATTGTCAATGTTAAGAGAGTCGTCCTTTTATGACAACATAATTTCTTATCTGATTTGGAAGCAAGGAACAACCCAAGAAGCTTCGGTAGCCATCAAATTGTCTACAGAACTACAGACACAACTAGTAAGGGTTTGAGTCTGAGACCATATTTAATAAATTCAATCAGGGGGCCATTGGTATATATATTGTATAATCTGGTATATTTCAGTTCTGAAGTGACACGTGAAGAGGATGAATTTGCGGTGAGGGTCACACGTGACAGAGTTAACGGTCGGTTCAGGAGGTGGAATTCGTGATGCCTGTGACCGTTGAAGCATTTAATGTGAAACTGTCGAGAAGCTCCAAGAGTTTTTACCATTTTTGTTTGATTTAATAATTGCGGTTTTGTCAGTTCTAATTATTGTCCTATGAGGATTCCTGCAAGCAAATGCATCCGTGTGAGAGGAACGAGCGACACCAAGTACCAATATTTCGATTTTTGAACGGAAATTGTATGTCAATTTGCGATTCAATAATTCTTGGAAGAGTGAAAGTAAATTAAATTTTAATATCACTATATAAATTTGGATTGAATTACAGTTAAAAAAATAAAGAATGGTAAGTGTAATCTCTCATCCAACCAAAAAAGGTACAAAACAATGAATGCAGTCTTGTGAACGTAAAAGGTTTGATCAGTTCAAACTCAATTATCTTTATGAAAGTTCATTATCTCCACCTAAAAGGCCAAGCTAACCCATCTGACCATCCATTAAATCCAAAATATTTTGTACAAAAATGAATCGATCTTATATATTTGGAATTATATATCATATCCTATGCTTTGAATTCTAACCATCCCAATGCAATCCACTAAATCAAGTCCTCATTGGAATTGAATTTTATGTAGAAACAAGAATCACTGCTATCCAACATAACTTTGGAATCTGATGATCCTATTAATACCATACAATCTTCACGCTCCTCCACATGTAGACATCCACACCGTGCTCCCTTAATTTGTTACAAAAATGTGACTCAGCAAACAAATGACTTCTCCCAAAAACACTTTGGCTCCTAAAAAAACAAAAATATAAATAACATATAAATCAAACTTTGCTTGCTTCCTCTCATGCACGGACCCATATATTTGACCGTACTTCTCGTGTTCCCATTTGTTTTTTAATTCTTCCAAACAAGTAACAATCATCCAAACCTGCTAATATTAGCTTCAAATTAAACCTTTCGCTTGCTAATTTCAGATATGGATTCAAAAGCAAAATAAGAACCCTCTTAAAATTTTATTCACCCCGTTGTTTTGTCTCTTAAAATGCATGCTATGCGGTGACGAGTTTTGTCAGGATTTTCTCTGCAAACCCAATCTCTCGTTCTTTTCTCCACTTCCAAGAAAATTCAAACCAAAAAGATATACATATTGATATCCCCATCTATCTATCTCTGTCTTAAAAGGAGAGATTTTCTCAGACATTTTCCCTCCCCAGACAACACTACCAACCCGTAAACGTGCAAGTGTCTTCAGTATCACAACATTTTCCCAGAAACATCCCGGAGTTGAAATTTATAGGAAATGAAAGCAAAAACAAAATTGAAAAAGAGAGTAAATCAAAATCACAAACCAATCAGACGACAGCGTTTTGAATGCTTCATTGCTTAACATCATTGAATGTGATGATAAATGAAATTGTCCCACTACCTCCCAGCGCAAGCTTCCTTGAATGAACTGGGACCCGTTCCGGTCTCTATATTCGATAAAAGATGCACACGTGCGCCGGCTACGATTTAGAAAACTGAACCGGTTCAGCTCCACAACAAATACATATACAAAAACCATAGAAGTATATAATAAAATGAGCTGGAATCACATCCACACGTACAAATTGTATGCAATTTGAACAAAACCGAGGGGGGTCAAAAAAAAAAAAAGGAAGAAAAGCTATATAATTTTGTATACCATTTTTTTCATTTAATATATATTTATATATATTATATATATGAACAATCATGTAATCTGAACTCTTTTATGCTTTGTTTCGTACTACAACGCGTTTTCCCATATATTTTTAATTTCTATTTTTTTACCTGAAAAAGAGAAAAAAAAAAAAAAACAGGAGATCTTAAAATTATAAAACAAAAGAAGGAAAACAAAATCTCTTGATCAGTCGATGCGGTGCTATGACCGGGAAACGAACTCAGCCAGTTTTCCGATTCGTTCTACGAGCTCGGGGGACAGCTTCTTAGCCGGTTTTCTTTCCTTCTCCGGTCGGAAATCAAACCCGAAAGCATCCGACACCTCTTCCGAGCTCCAACCCGATTTCCTAAGGGAATCCGAAAAACGATCCGCTTTCAACAGCAAAGCATCCAAAACCGACTGATGGTCCAAAATAACCATTTCTCCTTCAAAAATCCCAGAAGCAGAGACGTTGACTATTTCCACCACGTCGGATTCACTCCACCCGCCTTTTCTTAGAATCGAACCGATTTGACTTATATAATCATCGACCCATTTTGGGGCTTCGGATCTAGGCATATCG
The DNA here is from genome assembly GCA_035221805.1 of Trichilia hirta. Taxonomy (NCBI): domain Eukaryota; kingdom Viridiplantae; phylum Streptophyta; class Magnoliopsida; order Sapindales; family Meliaceae; genus Trichilia; species Trichilia hirta. The sequence goes on along the minus strand of JAWDEX010000020.1, from coordinate 2,692,157 downwards.
AAATAACGTTCCGGCGACGACGAAGACGACGACGACGAATTTCTGCGGCGGCGATCAATCGCCGCGTCACTCCAGAATTCGACCCATCTCGGGGTTCTCGAACCGAGCCCTGTATCCAAACTTCTCCGTGAAAAATTTGACCAACCGACTGTTTTTTCACTCACTGATTTTTGTTTTTTAAGGGCCCGAGGGTCTGCGGCTTCGGAGCTTCGGAATAACGACTCGCGTTCGAAGAAATCAGATAGATCCAAACCACAACAAAAAATTCGATTTTCATCTACGTAAAATATAGGATTACCAGCCAACGACGGGTTGCA
>JAWDEX010000020.1:2670825-2683173 GCA_035221805.1 Trichilia hirta | reverse complement strand
TTCACAACTTTCAGATGTGTATCAACCAATAATAAATTTTTAATGGGGATTGTATTATTATTGTTGTATACTTTTTATTACCGCTAATAGAACAAAAAACAACTAGATTCTGTTTTGCCTTGTTTTGGAAAAAACACGGACTGGAATAAGTAGTGATTTAAATTAATAAGGACACTACAATTTTAGAAAAAACTTAAAGCTTCGTCAGTTAGACAAAGACCCTTCTGTTCATTAAAGAACCCAAATTATTCATTGCCATAATATCTGTATATTCATCAGCCACAGAGGAATAGGCAAAGAAAAAACAAGATATAGTAAGCCCGGGTGAAAAAACCTAAATTGATTTCTTGAGCTCATGAAATTAAGTTTCCACCAACATAAAAGCAGTATCCACTAATGCGTCTGTACATGCAAAACAATTATGAATTACCTTGGAGGAGAACGACTATGACTCCTGCTGCGACTGCGGCTGTGACGCCTATGACTTAATCGGCTTGTTTCAGCAAGTTTTTCCTGCCTCTGGCGCTCCTGCTCTCGTTTCTTTGCCATTTCAGCAGCAGTATCTTTCTTAACTGTGGAAGCAAATAGTGTGCCACCATAAATATATAGAAAACCTAATTAGTACAATAAGTGGTACTAAGGATACAAACTCTTTGTACAAACAGGTGTACAAAGTGATGTGACACGTTATCATTGTTAATATAAAAACCCAATCTCAATGCACTTACCAAACCATAAATAATGTGAACCAAGGGGCAACCAATACTATCATGCCACATCAGTTTGTACAAAAAGTTTGTATCTCTAGCATTATTCTTAGTACAATACAACATAGAAAACTCTTCCCTTACCCATAACCCAAAATTAAACATCCCCTCAATGTGCAGTAGCACAAATAAAAACATGCTCAGCTAGCTATTTTGGCACAAAAAAAATCATGCATAGGTCATACTTTGTTTGTTCAACTGCTTGCTCATAATCCTCTTTAGCCGCTCCTGAGGAGTTTCTTTCTTCTGCCCCTGTTGCTGTTTCAAGAGCCCACCGCCAGCATTTGATTTGGTTAACTTTGCCAATGCCGAAGATGAACTGTAAAGAAGGAAGATAAGACATTTCAAGGGTAACAACAATTGATTTATTGTAGCTGAAAGAAAATGATATCCAAATGACCCTAATATCAAAAGGTCCTACAACCAACCAACCACCTACCATCACCAGACTAAATCATGAAAAGCAATAGAGATGTCAATCTAAATGATCTAAAGAGTACCTTACTCCTGGTTTAATTGACTTAACACTCTTTTCCTTCTCAAGGGATACACCAGATGCTGGATCAACATGCAGTGCCTCAAGTATGCAACCAGATGATGGCCTGCAGAAATGAGAAGCATTAGAGACACCAATTTCAATAGCTCCCTGCAATTTGGAATTGTCTATAAAAAGTCCATTTCAGGGAAACATAAGCTCCAGAAAGGAAGCTTCTTTTCCTTTCCCTCTGCCCAGTTATGCTGATTAACCCTATGCCTGATTTATTATTATAAACCAGACAAGTTCGCCTCAAGCAACAAAATGGGGAAAAGTTGCAGCAGAGTAAAGACAGTCCAATCTATCTTTGCAAAAATTAAAGGTCCAGTCTCCGACCGGTTTAGTAAATCAGCTTGGGATGGAGGAGATGGCGGTGGAGAAAATCCTACAAGCTTTGGTTCATCCCCATCGCCTGAGCCACCAAATTCAGTAATGTACTCTACTTTAGGTGTCCTTGATTTGCTCCGATGCACTTCATCAGAATAACCTCCACGAGCATGCCGCCTCGAATAGGACGGAGAGTACGACCGTGATCTCGATCTCGATCTGCATAAATAGAACCAACTCAAATGCGCACCCACAAAATGTATCCAGCAGGGTAACCACAAAAACAACAATTTCCAGAAACACCAACAGAAGGCATACCTTCTGAAGCGAGGATAAGCTTCATAAGTTGGACTTCGTCTTGGTTGCCTGTGTATGAAAATATCGAATGCCAATAGAATAAAGCTGATACAACATTATCTTCTACAACTTATCACAGGATGTGCAATTTCTATGAAAAATCGAACTTGCAGAGTTCTACCGGTAAGGATCATGATGGAGTGCTTGTGTTCCAGTTATCCGAGCAGCTTCTCTTTCTCTTTCCCTTTCTATCTGAGAAGCTTTTCTTCTTTCCTTGCGACTCAGCTTCCTCTACAGACTCAGAATTCAGTGACATGAAACTGGCAGCAAATATTGAGCACAACAAAACAAAATGAAAGTTCAATCAAGCTTCTCCAGAACTTACAATTGCAGGATCTCCCTTAATTGCTTCCTTTTGCCTTTTCTCTTCCTCTTTAGCTTTTTTATCCATATAAACAAGCCAGCCATACCTTTTTACACCAAACTCTTTGGCTATAATTTCCATTTCTCCATCATTGCTATCCTCACTGTTATAATCATCCTCATCCTCTTCCTCGTCTTCATCATCCTCATCTTCATTATCTGGAAAATGTGGTTCCTCATTTCTATTTCCATTTCCATCATAAGAGAATCCAACCTGTGAATACGAGCCCTTGATTGCAGGAGGTTGTGGTGGCTGAAATCTACCAGACAAGTATAAAAGGATAAGATAGAGCATTATATTTGTGATTGTCATAAATAGGTGAAAACTGAAAGTTAAAATTATAAAAATTAGCAAAAATACACTGTAAACTTTTTTGACAAAGTAACTCATTTCCACAAAAAGTGATCAAGAATCAAAGAGGAACACTGTTCCCATGCTATAGAAATACTAAAGGCATTATTCCAATTGGCAAAGCAACTGTAACAAGAAATGTCCAGGCATCACCCTGCAAAAAGTCAACATCAAAATCTTAAACCAGAAAACCAAAACTTCAGCTGCATCATAGGAACAGCTAGAAGAGAAACTAGCCCAAACCAAGTTCTTTTAAGAGCAAATGAGCCATTGCTTTAAAATATAAAGGAATAACCCATATACATACTCACGACAAATACTCCACTTTTAACATACTGATAAGCAAAGCTGCAATATGTACCCATGCTAAAAAGTCCACAATAAGAATCATCTAATTAGCTTTTACTGCTATTTCATTCAAATGTGAAAAGAAAAAATCTGTCACCACTCTAAACTTGCATGAAAAAGGTAAATTGTACAACACTATGTCAGCAGATTCTAGTCATAATCTGTTTAAACTACACAAAGAATCTGTGCAAAAATTTACCAAATTCATATACTCAACATCTTAATAAACATACTTTCCACATTGATCTTGAGAAGAAAATTATAATCTAAGCCTAATAGCATCTATGAAAAAACTTTTGATTATCCATCATATCATATTGCTTAATGAATAGAGAATTCAATGTCAATATAGACGAAGAAAATTCAAACAAATTATAAAAGGAAGAAAAATGAAACTCAAACCTGTCTGATCCAAAAGCTGCAGCAGCCTTGGCTTCTATCTCTTGATTTACATGTAGCAAACCCTCCTCGTCAGTAACTGTTATTGTACGAAGGTGAGCTAGTAAAGTTAATTTCATATGATCCTAGCCTACACAAAATTGACCTCAAAGGTAAAAATCAATAAAGAGGCCATTGTCTTAAGTTCTTTCCCATAAAAAGGTAACCAAGGAAACATATTTAAAATTCTAATAAATTTAACACATCCATCACAAATAAAAAAAAGTACCGACATCCTCTACGTCGATGCTTAATTAAATCCCGATAACGCTCAAAATTAACAAACTCTTCTAGTTCTTCCTCTTCTTCAGACTTTTCTTGGGTATGAATACGCTTCACGGGTTCCCTAATGAAATCAAGAAGGGCCCGACCATCAAATCTGTAAAAACAAAGAAATCCAAAACTCAATATTAAACATTCATCCAGCTACTTGTCTAAAGTTAAGTCCACCGCTTGATAAACCAATTATAGACACGCACCAACACACACAAATGAGAGGGAGCCTGAGAAATGTACCTGTCAATCAAAACATCTTGTTTCCCATTCCAAGGTATCCTACAGCACGAGCTAAATATTAGCAATCAGCTTTATCAAAGACACGTGTACAACAACAAGATGACCACCAAAACAACGCAAGCTAAAAATGTTAATTTAAAGGGTAAATTTAACAAACTTCTCTCATTTCTAAGCCACTACTATTTGAGTTGTTTTCAGCTGTAAAATCCCAACCCCACCGATATTTTGACATAGTTGGCCGTAAAATGTCGCTTCTGTGATCATTCACGATCATGTATAAATTCAATTACCAACCTCACTCTCATAATTTTACAGCGATAAGCAAATTAAATGAACATGCTGAAGGTGATGGTGATGATTTTCCCATAATTTAAACAGCAACGTACAGGACCAACAATTACTCTCACCACTTTACTCCTGATAGGTACAAACAAATGAAACAATTAAAGAAACCAAAGAAAAGACGTCTTACAGGCCTTGCTGATCCTCACTGGCCTGGTAGAGGCCATCGTCACGATATACGCGGGAACGTGTGCCAGTGATCTGAATGGACTGCTGAGGATCGCCCCGGCGCTTCGCCAAGAAAACGGCACGCCTCTGGGCTCGCTTTCGAGCCGCGTCCATCAAGTCGTGCACTTTTCTCTCCGATCTCCTGGCCTCGTGCCACATCCTTCAACGATTTCCAAACCCTAACCCTAGGCTCTCAAAGATTGATCATTCGATCGATTAAGCCGATATTACGTTTTGCGGGGAGCGTCCATTCATTACTTGAAGATATTGTTTTAGATCCGGACCGTTCACGTCAGACTGGCGGGGTCCATGGAAAAATGGCCCAGGAATGAGATTACACGTGGCAATTTCTTTGAATGCTAATATCTCTGGTATTAAGCATTTTCAAAAAAAAAAAAAATCTATTTTTTATTTAGATTGAACTTGCGTTTTAAGATTGTTACTCTTAAAAGTTCCTGTTTTTGTTGTGATATTAACAAAATTAGCTGTAAAAATAATTAATTATAAGTTTGTTAAATTTTTTTTTTTTAAAATAATTTATATAAATTTGGTAAATTATGTTATTAAAATATTATAATTAGACAAATACAATATAAATAAAAATTATTGAATTAAATTATAAATAAAAATATTTGAATATGTAATAATTAAATATAAATTATTATTTAAATATTTTATTTAATTAAATTAATGATTGAGTGTAGTTAATTTTAATAATAAAAATATATATGCATTCCAACTAATTTCTCATATTAAGTAGAATACAATAAGACGTATAATTCAATTTTATTATATTATTTTTATTTTTATTTAATTTCAATAATATCATTTTTTTTAATTAAAGGTGAAATTTATTGAATTATTTAAGATTAATTTAGGACTTGTATTTTTATATGAATATATATTTAAAATATATTTATAATAAAAAAAATTTTAAAATCAAATCTTAGAAAACAACTCCTCTCCTATTTTCTAAAATTTATTTTACAGTGACTGAGTTTATCAAAAGAATTTATAAAAAAAAAAATCTCACCCAGCACCTAAAATAATTTTTGCCAAGAGCAATTCCAAACAGGATCTTACTACACAGGCACAGACAAATTCCAAATTCCGATTACTATAATCGTGTTGTCTGTTATAATTTTGGACCACCTCGTTTTGCTACACTAGACTGTGCTAAATGAAACTGAATAAAATTAGATTTACCAACATTTTTATACTATTAATAGATAATCCATTTAAAATACTTCGATTTGCATCTTACAGAATATGCATTAATTATGTACATTGACTTTTTTTTGACTAAAAATCTGCAAAAAGATGATAAATCCATTAAAATAAAAAACAAAGTAACAAAGCTGGCAAACTAAGACTTTACCTCAAAGGCAACAATGAATAATAAATATAGAAGAATGAAAGATGCACAAGAATAAAATATATAGGGATGGACGGATCAACCCCATCTAAATTTACAATTAAATTGATTTAAATGGTTTTTAAATTAATTTGTTAGAAATTGAAATTATTATTTCAAATTTGGGATTGAATTGAATTCAATTTAACAAAATCATATTAATTCAATAAATTTAATTAAGCATTTTTTTTTTCTTGAAATTAAATAAAAGAGACGGGTGAATTATTCAATTCAAATTGATTCAAATCAACAAATTTTTAAATTTAAATAAAAAATCTAAACTATAAATTTAAATCAATCAAAACAGTTAAAATTAAATTATTTTATAATATATTATTGAATTAAATGAATTATCTTAAATAACTATTATACCCAATCAGGTTAAAATTAAAGCTCCTGAACTACTTATGTCTACCCCTAAAAGTAGATAGTTAGGATAATCCATAAAAACTCAAATCACGGGATGGAAACACAAGAAGCCAAGAAAAATGACCACTAATTTAATCATATACTGAGACTTACTCCTAGTCATTATATTCGCCTATTCAAGTCTATTTCTATTTTAAAATATGATCTAAATATTAATATTTTGAAAAATTATTAAAATATATTTATAGTGTAATTTATTATTTAGGCCAATTTAATTTAGGCATATAAAATAATATTACTTTCCAAAACCATTTAATACAACCACATATAATTTTTATCTTAAACATCAAAATTTTCTTTTTATATCAAAGTTAATCGTTAATTTTTTACTATCATTGATTTATGAAAAAAAAATAATATTTGAGAAGATTTAAATAGTAAAAAGATTATTATTTTTTTTTTTAATTTCAAAATTAAAAAGTTCTTTTCAATATTTTAGAATTTACCACTTTGATTTTTTTCATGCTTTTGCGAAATTTTCTTTTATTTTTGTAAAACTCTCTTTATCTTCGAGATAAAAGTTTCAATAAAGAAAAGATGACATGCCAAAATTTTCGTTTTCATAGTTGTCCACCAAATTTTTTTATTTTTTTTTTTAATTTTTCTTAAATTTATCATCAATAAAGCACAATTATGAACTAACAGCAACAATTATGGCTGAGTATTTTTATCTTATTTTTTTTTATAAATATATTAATTTAAAAGTTTAAAAGAATTGGGTGTGATAAATATTTTTATCAGTGTATAAAAAAATTTAATTCACATAATAATAAAAATTTAATTAAGGACTATCTAACTATTTATAATTGAGTATAGAATAAATATTAATTTTTGAATTTTCTTAAGTAGGAGTACAAAATAAAATAATGGGCAGAGTAAATTTTAGAGTGGAAGTAGACTTACATTTTATAGTTTTAAGGGTCTAGCGATATTTCATATTATATTCATATTGTTTTTGTATAATTTATTACTAAAATTATTAAACAATAAATAAAATAATTAATCAATTAACCACTCAATAATTAATTAATGATTAATAATAGTTAAGTTAACTAAAATGAAAATCAGGCAAATCTTTGAACAGTTAAAATTAATTGAATATAATTAAACTAACTTTCAAAAATTAAGCAAATATTTGAGTAATTAAAATTTTAGTTCTTAATATTTAAATAAATTTCTATCTATAATTATAAACTTTTAGTAATCTATTTTATATTGTCATCAACTAAAATTTTGTGTTATTAGTTACTCGAATAAAGGTGAATGAAAAATAATTGGATATAAATAAAAACAATTTATAAATTTCTTTTTTGCAAAATTATTTTGATTCTGAATCATTATATTTAAACATGCCCCGAGATTTAGCTGGACAGTTTGCAGTAGTATATTTAAACTGTGTTTTTTTTTTTGTTTTTTTTTTTTTTTTTTTTTTGGTACCGACATTTATTTAAATGCAGAATTATTTATAAGATGGAGTAAAATTTGGGTCTATGAAATTTAAAAAAAATAAAAAACATGAAATCGAATACAAAATAATTTAATCTCATATTTTATTCTGAGTATGAAACAATTAATACCTTAATATATTTATGCAGTTAAAATTTATTTCTCGACTTTTGTGCTTGCTTTTACTTGTCATGGGAAAAAATAAGCAAGCTAAAGAAGGAAGGTGGGATTAAGGCTTAAGAAATACCAGAGTAAAATGAACACAGCTAATTTTACTTAATTTTAATAGCAAAATAGTAATATTAAAATTGTAACAAAGTGTTTAATAATACAAATTTTTAATAAAAATTATTAATTTCAGTTCGTATTTAATATATATTTTTTAATTTTTATTTTACAAAAATTATAAAATTACAAAAGCTACGAGGCCAGTGTGCACAACACTCAAGAAAACCATACATGTTTGGTGTAGCGTTTGGTCCGGCGCTGGTTGGGAAGCTATACATAAAAAGGGAAATTAAGTGAAAGGAGAAGGATGATATTTCTGATATCATTCTCCGCGCCAGTGTCTCCGAAAATGTCTGAGAATAAAATTGTCAGCCTGCAATGGATACTTTTTCTTGATCAAGCCTTTTATACATTTTCAATAAGAGAAATCAATCAACTCTCCGTCTTTCCGAACTATAAACAAGCATCGCGTGCCTTCAAAATCCGGATGATTCCCAACCTATAGAGTATTCGGATTTCAGAGCTATCAGACTGATAACAACAGCCATGTGTGCATCTACCAATACTAAAGCTTGTTCTTGTGTAAATGTATGAATAAAATCAACCCAATTCAATCTATGTCAACTAAAATCGACCCTAAAACTTATTTCAAAAACAAAACAAAATTGTTTCCAAATTAAATATCGAGCAGATCTTTAATATTATTGACCAAAGAACAATACATATTATATAAATCAATGCAGTACACACAGGAATAAATTATCATATACCTTGATGTGGTCGATTCCCCTGCCTATCTTCTCCGCATATTTAGGATGATATGGGAGCAACATCTTGACGATGATTTTCTCATGATCAGGACTCAATCTATCGCTGTTCTTATATCTAAAAATAAATCCATAACAAATAAGTATTATATCCAGCTAACCAACTGTAATTAATAACTTAATGAAAAGACACGATACACTTAATTACCTTCCAGAATGAAGAATCATTCTGACAAACCCAACCAGTGGCACAGTATCACTCAAAATCTGATCCTCCCAGTCGACGGAACGAGATTCACTTTTCCCATTTCCTCTTTGATCATCCGGCAAAAAAACAACGGGCTTTCTGAGCAAATCATGGCCGTATACAATTTGATCACCACCAACTTTACCCCTTCCTCCGTCGGTTGCAATTTTCACGGCACGCACACGGACCACTCCATAGGAATGAATGCTTTCACGGCGGCTCGAACGAGACAAGCAGTGGAGAAAAGCAGGGCTTGAGATATGGTGAAACTGAGGCGGCGCAGTGGCCGTATATGCCGATGCCATAGAGATCACGATGAAAATATAATACAAAAGCTAGAGATTGATTGTGTTATGTCGGAAACTGATACCTGACGGAAAATAGTTATTACTGGCGTTTCCGGTCTGAAGCCTCAGTGGCAGTTGAATTTGCGGAAAGTATAAATTAAAAGAGGAAAATTAACTAAAAAAACGAATTCAGGAAATCTTTTGTGGATATGAAGCAACCAATAGAAAGCTTCATATGAGATGAATTGGCAGATGTGCAAACCATACGTCCACGTCAGCACATGGAGGTAATGATTGGGATTGCTTTATATTAATGAACTTTCCGTACATGCTATTTGAAATTAGAAATATAAGTTCTTTTTACGATACATTCTGACGATACCCAAGACAGAATACCAGTCAATTCATAGGTTTTGCAATTTATGTTTTTATGGAGGTTGTGTATAGTCTATGGCCAATGCCAATCTTTCTTTGCCGGTTTACCTTCAAATCCTTCTTTTTCCTTTGTGATGCCAAACAAATTAGATGGATCAAATTGTTTGATCTGGAAATCGCAAGTTCTTCCATTGATCCAAGGGATTGGACTTGAAAGCGTCATCGATGGAAGCAAAGAGAGTCCACCAAGGTTTGTTACCGATGGAATTGAAGGTGAATTTGTTGGAAATCCTGAATACGTAGTATGGAAGAGACAGGATCAACTCTTGCTTGCTTGGTTGCTCTCGTCAATGAATGAAACGATAGTAAGCTTGGTGATAGGTTGTGGATCTTCACTGGAAGTGTGGAAAATTCTAGAGCTTGTATCTCAATCAAAGCCTAAACCCTTACAGTGACAATTTCAGCTTCAATCTACCTGCTACTGCAGTTTTTTCCATTTTTGATGATGATTTTGTTTTTCATTTGTTCAGTGGCTTAGGATCTAAATATAATGCAGTAGCTGACTATATAACTGGTAAAAGTGAATCTGTCAGCATACATGAAGTGCAGTCCATGCTACTAAGACATGGGTGTCGATTGGAGCATACATGTGCTGCTAACTATGCACATGCTAACCAGTATCAACAGAGAATGAACTACGGTCAAGTTAATCAAAATACTGGAGTTCAGGTGAATCAGGGAAACGATTCTGGGAGAGGTGCTAGTATGAGCAGTGGCCCGTATAATTAAGTTGGAAGAGGTGTTACTGGTGGTAAAGGAACTTCGAAGCCAATATGCCATCACAGATTTAATCTTGATTTTGTTCCATAGCCACCGCAGCAGCAACAACAAAATTGCAGACGTCAAACTCCAAGTTATCAGCATGTTTGTCAGCAGGGATATCAGAAACCGCAGGCATCACAGGGACAGGTTGTTAAATCAGCCTATGTTGCTAATACTGATGGAATGGCGGATGACGGTGGGTATGCACGTGCAAGCAACACACCATTTAACCAATGATCTCCACAAGATGAATGTGAAAGGTGAGTACAAAGGTAGGGACAGACTAATTGGTAATGGAAGCGGTCTTTTGGTCACACTTGTCGGTTATGCATTGTTGATTTTTCGGGATTCAACTCTTTGACTTATTAAGCATAGCATACTTCTTAGCTATATCTTATGTGTGCCTCAGATAACTAAGAATTTGATCAATATCTCAAAACTGACAGCTGATAATGTTTCTAATTGAATTTTCCGGTAATGGGTGTTTTAAGGACAAAATGAAGAGAACTTTGCTGAATGGTACAGCTGTGAAGGGGATGTGTAAATTGCTAATCAAAACCTCCACAAGCAAAGTCCGTTCTGCTAAAACTATGAATTTCAGTGTCCTATTCTTTGCTTTCTTGTATTCATTCTGAGTTCAATAAATTGTGTTCATTTCCTAGACACCAGTTCTCGGCTGATTGCCCAGTCTCTGCACACAATTCAGTTTGTAATCAATTTGTTAATTCTGAATCTTTTCTCTGCAACTAGTTCAGCTGTAAACTTGGAAAATGCAATGGATACTTCACATTGAAGACTTGAACATCCAAATCTCAAGACACTGAAACTTTTATGAACAGCTGCACTAAGTTTTCTTCTGACAATAAAACTAGTTACCTAACTTTTGTCAAGCTTGTATTTGAGGTGAGTCTCGTAGGCTGCACTTCACATTGATGTATTCTCACTTCTTTTTACAAGAACTCCGTACATATTTCATGAGAATGATATATAACGTAAGAGAATGGGTATAACAATGGGTTGGTAAGAAGGTTGAGCGCAAGTTTTTCCCTCTTTTATTTTTAAGGTGATTATTTGTTTTTCGCTGTCCTACTTTCTGACATATAGACAGAGAATGGCTTATCATACCATTGTACTCTAATAAGTCAAAATAATGAACAATGTATGCAAAACTTAATTAGTCTAATTGATATATCCATTCAATTAAATTAATTAAATGCTCATTATAAACTAACCTTAATCTTTACCTAACTCTTAATTTTCTTTTAATGCATTAATTCTCAAGTTATGCCTCCTTTAATTTAGTGTACATTTTTTTTTTTTTTAAGTATTAAATTCATACCCCACAAATCATCTAGTTTAATGACCAAATAAAATAAACGCATTAAATACAAAGAGGCACAAATAAATTAAATCAACATCCATTTAACAAAATTTGAACATAACTCATAAAACCTTCATCAATCCCCTAAACATAAAGATGTAGCCACTCATCATATTCAATTCAAGTACAAGAAAATTTAAAAAGACAAGTTTACAATACGAGACAAGTAATAACAAAATGTAAAGCAAGCTCGTTTGAAGTCCATCTCAAGTCTCGCTAATTCTCCTTCCTTCTTGTTTTAATCTTCTAAAGGATAATGATAAATTCTCTTCTATAGTTTCTTAAAATAATAAATATCTCATTGTCAGTTTTTTTAACAAGAATTTCCTTACAATTTTTTAAAATGACAAATACCCTTTCATTAAAAGAAATAATATATACTTTTTGCATATAAATCCTTCATTTTTATTATATGAATTCTTGATTTTTATCTTATAAA
>JAWDEX010000020.1:2653864-2669773 GCA_035221805.1 Trichilia hirta | reverse complement strand
AGCTTTCCTCACGAATTCGTTCCATTTATTGGTTCTTATTGATGACACGGTGGAGAAGGTTTTATCACAAGGTGATTGAATAATTTATTATGTGTCAGTGTCTTACAAAATGCAAACTTGTACTTAGTTGTTAGCAATTTGTCGCTGATATATAGCAGACCATGTAAAAGTCAGCATATTGTATATACATATGACGTTTTGTAAATGTCATTTCTTTTTCTATTGTGACAATTAATTATGTGTTTTGGCAAGGCTACGGATGCAGCTATTGGAGATATAGAAATAACAGTAGATCTGTGCAAGCTTGTGGAATTTACACAACCATATATTCATTCCGGACTTGTGATGGTGGTTCCAACAAAAGTTGATAATTCAGATGATGGTTGGGTGTTTCTGTAGCCTTTCACAGAGTGGATGTGATCTTTAATGCCGATTTCCAAGGTTCACCTATGCGGCAATTTGGAAAGTTTTGTGGTTCTGTTTTACAACACTTTACTTGGGCCACAGACGTTCAACTTTAATTAGTATAGATGTTGCAGCGTTTTTAGTTGGTGTAAATTGCTAAACATATTCGTACATCAAATCATGTGAATACCACAGCAGGTTCTAAAATTTCCTACTAAGAAGCAAACATTTTGAATATCAAAACGTCAAACAATTTTACATATCCAGTAATGCCATGCAGAAGACTCACTCGGGCACAATTTATCTAGATTTGTGCTGGGACCATGGTTAGTCCTGATCCTAATTGTCTCCGCAAGTTTCACTGCAAATCTTACTTCCGTGATAACTACTCCAAGACTCATTCTAACTCCAGTCCACATTGGATATCTAAAAAATACAAATGCAGCGATTGGCTGTGATGGAAGTCCTCTCAGTCAGGGCTACTTCGAGAACGGTTTTGAATGTCGAGGCAGAGAACATCAGAGGCACGGCTTCAAATGATGATTATGCAGAAGCTCTAACGAATGGAAGTATAAAAGCAGCTTTCTTCTTGAATATACTGCAAGGCTTTACTTTATCGGGACCTACATACAAGCTTGGTGGTTTTGGCTTTGTAATTATTTCTATACCCTTTTTGTTTTCTATTTTAAATTGTAACAAACACCATTTTTTCCTTTTTCTTCATGTTTACTTGATCATATTCCCAATTTTTGAAATTAAACACTAAAGGCTCTGTTGGGTAATTAATTAATATTTCTTTTGCACTGACTCCTACAGTTTCATCTCACAGGTATTTCCAAAATTCTCCGTTTGCTATAGATTTCTAGCTGACAATCCAAAATTTAACTGAACACGAGAGTCTGCATCATTTAGAGGAAGACATGCTTTCACAATTGAATTGCTCCACGCTAGATACTGCCAGCACAGAAGACCAAAGCTTGGGACCAGTACCTTTCTCGGATTTATTCCTTCTCACAGTAATTTTTTAAACAATTGCATTGCTTACCACGATTGCTGGATTATTGATAACCTATCGCCAGATAATTACCAGCCTCCAAGCAACATTTATGAATACAAGAACTTGGAGACGGCCGGCAATGGTTACTGCTGATGGAAGAGTGAAAGTTGTCAAACCAAGTGAAGGCAATAATGGTCTGCAGCTTGAAGAGACAACGCCGTAAATTCATTCAATTTCCCCTGCCCTTAGCGAAACGATTGTCAGTGAAGAATAGATTGCCACCTTAAATTCATTTGCATAGTCAAATTGTACTTTTATTTGCTTTTATTACGTTATATTCTTAAAATTTCTTCTTACCCTTTCCAAAATTTCCCCTACGGCAAGATTACTTCCCATGAAAATGATCATGCTCTACGATAAGCTTATGTTTTATCAACAAGAAATATCTGTTATGACCATTAATCTGTAAGATACGAGCATGACGACTGCTTTTCTTTAATTTTAAGATGCTCAAGTGATTGGTAGAACTACTGAGATACCCACCTAGGAGTCAGGAAGGAAAAACTCATCAAACAAACGATTGCATTGAAATGAAATGTAAAACTAAATATTGCCGTCTGCCGAATATATAAATATTATTAGACAAGAATGGTTGAAATATCAAGTATTTAATTTAAATGCAAAATAAATAATTAATTAAAGAGTTTTGCTAACGAGTGACATTAAAGCAATTATTAAGATTTTTATAGTTGGTAAGTTATATATGCATTAAAATTCATTATTAATTATTATATTAAATACTAAACATTACTATAAATAATAAATATATAATAAATCTTAACAAGTATTTTAAGACCACGCAAAACATTCAATTAGATAGATGAAACAGGTAGATCAAGACCGTTTATATAACAACATCTGAGCATATAAACACATTTAAGCACGGATTCCATCGATATTAATAAAGAATAAGCAGTTTTCAAGCTTTTTATGTTGGATGCTAAAGTATAATTTAAATATATTTATAAACTTAAACAATATTTAAAATATAATGTGGAAGTAAAAGGTAAGTATACCTCCAACCATTTTAAATTTTTTGTAATTTGAAAACGAAATGAGATATTTCTAAACCTTTCTAACTATTCTTTGATAGTATAAACCCTTCTTACAGTGCTTAAAGGCCTCATAAACTTGTTTATTTATAGGCTTATCTCATCAGGAAGCAGAGAAAAATTAATAGACATGGTACGTAATTTATGAATATGATTTTATGTGATGAATGTAAGAAAACAGATGGAATTATGGCCATCAATAAATGAACATAAGAAAATTTATGGAACTATAGCCATCAATAAATGAACGTGGGTGGCACGTTTTATACGTTCCAATACTCTCTAGCCGCTGCAATGCTTTCTACTGATGGGCGAAGTGAGTCAAGCGGATCTGTACTTCTCAGCCAGGCAACCTATGGCTATGAAGAGGACCCTTCATATAATATTTGACAACTGCCTCATAAACATGCACATTCATTCCATTCCTCTAGGATGAGAGAACGAATCCTTTCTCCTAATCAATCCATAGCCGAATTCCTCCTGTATGTAAGAAGAGAGAACAGAACGTGAACCCGTCCGATAGAAAGTCAACAAGCTCGGTGCAACAAAGCTTCTAGTTGAGTAGGCGGAATTCCTCGTATATCGTTAGAATGCTTTCAAGCGGTGGTAAAACTTGATGTGTTCTAGGTCCAGAAGGCAATAGCGGAACATCACTCCCTCCGGGGGATGCCTTCACTTTAGAAAGTCAGTACCAATACCATGAAATAAATTGTATGTTACATTTTTATTATTTTAATTAAATAAATAAAATTGATATTAAAATTATATTGGTATAGTTTAGATGAAATGGAATTGGATGGATCAAAATGAATTTATGATTTTTTTTTTTTTATTAGATTTGATTGAATTGAATTCATTATATAATAAATGAAATTAAATATTAAAAGAATTGCCATTGACCTGAGGATAAAATATTAGAGGCTATTATTTGGATCAAAGTCTGGCAACATGACAGTCATGCCCCAATAAATAGAGTGTGAGGTCACTACCAGTGCTCAATAAATCTTCGGATCAACTTAACTTTTCCAACGTCAGAGATTGCTGTTTCATCTCCACCCTCAAATTCAGGTTGATAAAAGTAGTCCTAGTTTACTGAAGACCCCGTCTTAAAAATAAGAAAAGACAATAAAAAAAAATCAAGTAAATATCAAAGTTACTGCAAAATTATGAAATCGCATTTAAAATTAAGTGTCGTCTAAGATGTCATCTAGATAATTATTACATTTTCATTTACTTATAAGATGTAACAATAAAATGACTTTCACCCTATTCTAGCACACAACCCTCTCACAAAATGACATTTTATTTTCTGTGCTCGCATATATAAAAATTTGAAAAAACACGTTATTAATTATTATAAATACTACTTTTTTTTACCAAAAAAAAAAAATATTAAACACTATAACTTATGGGTTGTCCTTCTCATTTTATTATTTATATTTAAATATTTTTAAACTGTAATATCTTTTTTTATCATTATTTTTTAGTTAAGTATTAAAATTTAACCGTTAAAAAATTAATTTTACCCTTAATTTTTTTACTTTGTGTTCTCAAGCCACAAAAACACTATACAACAAAGGGCATTTTGGCTTTGAGACGAAAATAAAATTTGCGACAATAATTTTTTAGAAGATAAAATTCGTACGATACTTGAAGTTTTTCTGTCTGATGAGATTTTAGACATCAACAACCTAATCAATAAGATGCCACTTTCGTCTAATTGTTTGAATTCACCCCTAGACCCATCCAATGGAATCCGAAGTTTCTGAGTACATGTATTGTAAATTTACGGTCAGAAGATTTTATGCCTAATATTGTCTTACTACATTCATTCAAGTAAGATTTCCAGTCAAAAAATTACCACACAAGATTCCATACACAATTTTTTCATTTTCTCTGTGTTTTAATTAATACCATTAGTATTTTCGTTCATTCATTTTTTATTTTGGTTTGGGGCCTTTTCAAAATTTGAACTCATCTATGTCAACTGAACTAATCCATAAGTAACTTGTTTTGATTTGTCTCGTATTCTTACTTCTTCTTATTTATTCTATTTAAAATAAATCAATTAAATTCTGCCCCTTCAATCACGCTGTAAGCATATCTGAAAAAAATAATAATATTAAATATTCATTTATTTGTTTTCAAGTTGTCACAAAACAATACGTCGATTAGCTGGACGGAAAGTCCTCAGGTACATCAAATATAATCCTTTTATTATTATTATTATTATTGATAATAATTGATCTTAGTATCCTTGGGGTCTATGCTATTATGAATATTAAACCAAAATCATAATGTTGGCGTTCTTGTAATTTAATAAACTCATGAAGAATTCTTCCATATACGTCAACTTTATTGTCTATTTTATTTATGAATCAAAATACAAAATAAGTGAAATCCTGGAATGCTCAACATAAAATCAGCCTCAATTAAGTGGCAAATCCAGTAGTGCTATACTAGAATGTTGCAGTCCACTCAGAAACGAATGGGCGGTTCTATTAATTACAATATATTATAATTTATAACGAAGCTTTTGAAAAGCACTTGGTCTATATGATGTAAGAAGCACTTCCAATTCCATCTCGTGTAACTTCTCTTGACAGCAAACGGAAAAGAGAAGGGAAGAAAAACCGATCAAGAACATCATAAAGATAATTCCATCAATGGTGTCTCTCTTTCTCACTCCGTTGACCTTTGAACACCAAAAAAGAAAATTCATTACATAATCGTAATTTACTGATACACCATGGTGTATCTGATTTTAAATCACAATTATAAAATAAAAATTTTAAATATATATATTCTTAAGAAAATGATATTATTATTTTTTAATTTTATTAAAGATTTGTAATTAAGCTTATAATATAATTCCAAAACAACAAAGAGAATATTAAATTTGGGTGGGCAACCCATATGTCAATTTATTAATGAAAGTTTGAGCATTAATATTTAATTAAGATAAATTTAAAAATTAGGATACAATTTAACATTTGAAATATTGTATTCTTAATATCTAATATTTTGAAACTATTTAATTTTAAACAAGAGAGTATCAAGAACTTCATTTAAAAAAATAATAATAATAATAATAATAATGTAACCAAGAGCATTTTTATAAAATTAAAAAAAATCCCAATTGAGACTAAGGTCATTTATTTTTCCTTTAATCTCTACTTCATTTGATTGCTTAAACACAATGAGAAAACTTGACATGATCAACGTGAAGGATTTTTAATCTTATGCACATGCAAAAATATTTTCGAGCAGTAATATATGAATGTCATGCATTTAATCATTATATATATATACAAATATACATGAAAAAGTTTAAGGTTAGTATTATGTACCTACTTCAAAGGATTGATGAAGAAAAGACTCAAAGTAGCTTGAGGAGTTATGGCCGAATTAGGGAAGAGAGAATGAAAGAGATAATGCTTTTTTTTTTCATCCTTATCTTATAAAATTTAAAAATAATAAAGTATATATATTTTCTTTTGATATTTGTAATTATTTTATTTGATATTTATTCAATAACATTAAATAACTAATAATATAATTTTGATATTTGTTTAAAATTATTTTTACTTGACTATTAAGTAATCAATAACAACAAATATATTCTAAGGATAAAATGATATTTTTTTAATTTTAAATTAAATATTTTGATTTATATTTGACTATTTAAATTTAAAATTATATTTTAAAATTATTTAATAATTTTTATTATTTATTAATAGCTTGCAATAAGGTATAATTCGTAAAAAAATAATAAAAAAATACTTCATTAAACTCATTCTAAATTATACATATTACATGGGTAATAATCTTCTGCTGTCTAATTTTAATCAAGTAAAGATTCATAAAACACTAAAATCTTAAATTCAATGTAATTAAAAATCATCGATCAATATATCTCAAGCATGTCATTACAATTTTTTTTGTACGACTTTTAAATTACTTTAATTAGAAATTTATATTTCAAATATTTATCGTATTAGTTTAAAAACACAAATTTAAATGGAATTAACAAAAACTTTCAATCTTATATATTGAGCCAAAAGATTTCGTATTGACCATTATTTGTATTCACATATAAATAATATATGACCAAATTAATTTTAATATATAATATTTAACTAATTTCAGACTTATATATATTATATAAATCATATGCATTTATATGAAATTAGATATAATGTCTTAAATAAAGAACTATATTGTACATTAATATAATTATATAATAAATTATTGACTATATGTATTATCATATAATTTATTATCATTCAGTTATATTCAAAAAATAATTCTCTAACTATTTATTCATATTAATGTCTTAATAACAAAATTGTTATTCGCACTAATATTATTTTATAATACATATTAGAGACATTTAGTATATTTATTATACGATATTATTATCCGTTCAATATCACTTTTTTAAGAAATAATTTTGATAATATTATTTAATAATTAAATAAATTTTTTAGACAATTCACGTATATATTTATTTAAATATATGATAAAATAAATAAAGTAATTTATAAATATAAATAAAAATTTATTTTTTATTGATAAAAAATATTATATACAAGATAAAATATTCTCAAAATCAATAATACTAATAATTTTTTATGTATATCTTAACACAACTTTTACATTTGAGGCTTCGTAATAATAATAATTAACTAATTTATTCCACAGCATTTAAGTTTAAAAAAATGATTTTCCAGTGTTTAGAGAGAAGCATGCCTATTTTATAAAT
The DNA here is from genome assembly GCA_035221805.1 of Trichilia hirta. NCBI lineage: Eukaryota > Viridiplantae > Streptophyta > Magnoliopsida > Sapindales > Meliaceae > Trichilia > Trichilia hirta. Next base: position 2,662,494 of record JAWDEX010000020.1, on the reverse strand, counting down.
ATAGAGTAGAATCAAATTTACTTAATTTGGTTGATGACTCCATTTTGTTGGTTAATTTCCTTGGTAAACAGCCGGAAAATTAAATAATGAATTCATTCAATAAAATAAACAACGGCAATCTTATAAAAATAGAAAAGCCAGCTCATCGTGACTGACCTAAACGTAGTACAAAACCTGTCGACCACCTAACCACTTTATAAACAACATTTCTCTCCTACCGTTTCAAAATAGAAAAAGAAACATATTCCAGAAGAGATATAGCTTCCCCCACCCCACCGCGTGGGGTCCTTCTAGGACTTTCGCTGCACATGTCCCAACACAACCACCGCCTTCACCGCCACATTATACTGCCACCACCCTCGCCCCTGCACCCACCTAACTCAGTTGCACCATCGGCTCCGACTCCGGTGATTCAAGGGTTACAAAAACAGCACTCCTGGTCACCGGATATATACCGAGATGAAGCATGGCTTAGACGTAAGGGAAACATCAAAAACAAGAGAAGTAAGAGCGTGACAGATGAAGATCTTGATGAACTCAAGGCTTGTATTGAATTAGGGTTCGGATTCGACTCTCCCAAGGTTGATCAGCGGTTGTCCGATACTTTACCAGCTTTGGAGCTCTATTATGCTATTAACAAGAATTATAACGATACGGTTTCAAAGCCAACGGTGTCGGATTCTGAATCAACGTCTCCAATGGGAAGTCCCCACACCTTTTTTGGTCCAGGTAATTAAGTTCGTTTCTCGATCCTATATTCTGGAAATTTTTAATAATATCATCGGTTATTTTTGCTTGAACATTGATTTGAAACAATCCTTGTGTTTGATTCTTTTGAAGGTCAAAATGATCCGAAGACGGTGAAGACGAAGTTGAGGCAGTGGGCGCAGGTGGTGGCTTGCTCGGTTCGACAATTTTCATGACGGTGTTAATCTATAATGGATTTATTTTATCAGGGACAGGACAGGATAGGATTAATTTTGAAGCAAAACCAGAGTTGTGTAAGGAACCCAACATTGAAGCTCAAGATCAACTTGTTGATAGATTCTATCCACCCATGTACTGTGTTAAGTTGTTTGTTTGATAATATAGATATGTTCGGCTCGACAATTTTTTTCTCTCTCTCTTTAGCCCTGTCAGAAAAAGAAGATTGAAGTTTGATTTCACTGGATTTGTATCTGAACTACAGGATGTGAATGAATTGATCTAGAAAGGTCAAAAGATGTTTGCTTGTGTTGATTGAACTTGGGAATTCCAGTGCTGTTATATGCTTTTACAAAGTTTTATATATGGTGAAGTGAGGAAATAGGTACAGACCAGTATGTAAAATCTCAATATATACTTCATTTTCAATCTCATAATGGAGGAGAGAATAGCTATTCACTGTTTCGTTGCAAAATTATACATCAAATGTAAGCAAGCTTTCATATTTGGTTAAAATTTAAGCTATTGTTGAATACTTATTTTCAAATTTTTTTTAATTATTAAGAAAATGAAAGCATTGTCCAAGATAAAGGAATCAAAATTTAGTTTCTTGAACTGAAATCCGTTGGCTTGATGAATAATCTTTTTTTTTTTTCATCAGAATGGTTTGATTTGCTTTCGACATAGGAAAAGCATGTCCTATGAACGAGAAGTAATTTAAAATATTAATTGATGGCAGGTAGAATAAAGGTTTGATATTTGCTGTACTCTTTGACTAGCTCAATGGCAAAAGATATTCTATATCTATAATGACAAGTAGAATACAATTCATTGAACTTTTATAAAACAAGTGTCTGCCCTGTCCTTTGCATGCGTCTATCCTCTCGATTCCTAGGAACATGCAGCTTTTTTATTAGTTTTCTTCTACTTCCTTTGAAATTTCAATAATTTTCACAAAAAAATTATGGGTCTTCAAAATTTTGGTACAATACAATATCCAACATATTTTGAAAATGATATTCTAAAAATTAAAGTAGTTTAAGTTTAGTATGATAAACTTCCAAGCACTTTGGGATATGCAAAATGGAAAATCATTTACCTTCGTCCCCGTTGTTTAATTTAATTACCCGCTACCAATTCTTCCCTTGATGATATTTTCTATTTAAATAAATCTTTTAATATTAATTAAGGTAATGATTGACGAGCTGTCATGAATTTAATTTTCCCAGTGCCAACGACACTTGATTGAAACGAGAATTAATTGTTGTATCAGTAGTATATACATTACAAGAACAAAGATGAAGAGAATGCAAAGGAATCACTAAGTTTTGTCGCATCAGTTATAAATTAAAGTGGAATATGTAGAGAAATTGGTTGATGAAACATCGCATTAGTGCATTCAAATGGACCCAAAAATTAATTATACGATTCCAATTTTGTTCCTTGTGGGCCAGGACCCAGTCTTCTTCACATCGAGGCAAAACCTACCAATTATTTTGTTTCGTATTGGGGTTTGATCGCTTCCAAATTTTCACATATTGACGATGTGTGTGAATTGTGATAAGCATTTTTTCCTTCTCAAATATCCAAGGATAATTTCATAATAATAGAAGTGAAAGGTTGGGATCTCATTAGTAATTCAATCGAATTTATTACTTCATCTTTATACGAAGTTTAGGCCCTTTAGGGTGTTGGAGAAGTTTTCTTACTCGTGGAGTAGGCCTTGCTCCATTTGAAGTTTGAACCTTCAACTGAAACCGTATCTAAAATTATTTCCATTTTCAATTCCGAGGATGAAAAATCGTCTCCATTTATTTTTTGACGGTGGAAAAAGGATTAAGCTTCTCGTCGAGCAGGTCCAGGTCCAGATTAAGATCCCTTGTTTGACATTAACAGTTTTAGAAGAATTTACATGCGAGGAATGTCACAATATCACAAAAGTCAAAAGTTTGTCAATATGATCAATTCAGTCCTTCACCTTTTCGATTCTAGAGTTTTTAGTTCTAAAGGGAAAAAAAATAAGAGACAAAAAGTAAGAAATTTCTTTTTACTAAAATAATAAAATTAAAAAGAAATAAAAGGCAAAGAACATAAATAAGAATGAGAAACCATCTATTCTTCAAAATAAAAACAGCATACGGGAGAAAATAAGTTAATTTATTTTTTATATTTTCAAAAATTAGTTTTAAACACAAATATAAGTTCAAAAATTTTCTTAAAAGTTATTGTAAAAGAAGATGTGATCCCTTTTGCTTAATTGTGGATGATTTTTTTTCATATTAGTATAAATAAGTTCTTTTGGAAAGAGTAATTATTATACTAATATACAATTTTACAAAATTAAAGTCTATGGCATACAATTAAATTTATAAAACTTTAAAATTCTTAACAAAAAAATTTTAATATTTCTATAATAATGAATCTCTTCTTTCCTATGGTTTTATGAATGAGGTTATAATAATCGCTTTTAAACATGATAATGCATTTCAATGTAAATATCAACGAAACCCTTTGGACTATGATACCATAGACATGTATATCAATGGCAGATCAATAACAATTCAATATCATGCATAATATTTTTTTTGTTTGTAAATATATAGAAATCGACATTCATATAAAAATTATTCTACCAATGTTTACTAATAAAAAAAAAAAAAAATTAGATATCTGATCATTTTTTATAAAGTAAGTCACATTCAAATTACTAAGATTAAAATTTCAATGGTAATTCCGAATTAATTTTATATTTTATTTTATTTACATTTACAAAATGACGGGATAAATAATTTATTATACGAATTCGATGGGAACGCAAAGGAAATAAGGAAGAGTCCAGCGAAGAAAAAGAAGAAAAGGTTTGGACAAACTCAACCCGTCGACAAATCCAAGAGCTACTGATTAGGTTTCATTGTTTTTTCTTTTTTCTTTTCTGCCAATAAACATGTCTACCAACAATTTGAATTTTCAAGAAAACTACGAAACATTCAATCAACGTGGAAAAAATTTCACAGTTCAGTGGGTCTACTCATGGAAATGACTTCATTGCAATTCATAATATATTATGCAAACTTTCTCTACATAAAAAGGCTACAATTTCCGAATAATAAATTCATATGATTGAATATTGATAAAAAAATTTAGTCTTCTCGTTACAATAGAATTAGGAGTTAATTTTTGGTAAGGGTTTTTTTTGCCAATCTTGATAATTATGGGTTTATGTTCATTCTATTAATGCATTATTTCTTCTTGCGTGCGTGTGTTTATCTGTACCGATAACGACTTCCATTTGGATTTGAAATTTCTATGAAACTACTGTTGACAACTTTCTCATGGAAAAATGGAATCAATGGGCACCTTGAACGGGGAATATACTCTACACATACTTATAAAGTTCTCGAAATTCATTGAAAATTGAGATGTTGATATAATTTTTCAATCACCCAACAATAAACGACATCAATTTCACTAGAATATTAAATGGATACCTCAATCTATTGTTTTGATAGACCTTTACTCATGATAAAATATAGATGATTTTATCAAACTCTAACTTCTATAATTGTTTAAAAACACAGCAGGATTGGTCTATAATTTCTCATTCTTAGCATTTGGATTGCCTTACTTATGTGGACTCGCCTTCCCACGTGTATATATTCATTACAATTACCGCAGCCTGTTAATCCATTTTTAATAAAAATTTGACTGTGGAACATTTCATATATTCGTCAGAGTTTTGACTGTGTGTAGTCGTAGAGAAAGAATAAATTTATGTAATTAAATTCCTCTATTCCTATGTGTGAGAATTGAGACGGAAGGATCGTATTGCTTACGTTACAAACAAATAATATTATATTATGATTTATGTTATGCGTATGAAATTGGAAAATGAATAAAAAACTATGATATTCTAGCATAAAGAAACATCTGTCTTTGGTTCTCTTCTACTGATGGACAGACAGAAATTACAAGTAATCACAAGAGAATGGATTATTCAAGGGGTAGCTGTAGAATATTGTTTTTCAAGTTTTTTATTCATAGTTTGGTTGATTAAAATCTATCAATTAATTTTGGAAATCTGGAAATTTCAAATGGATGAGGAACAAATGTCAGACTGTAAATTTGGAATTTCTTGCAAGGAAAAACCTATACATACTAATGGCCATCATTAAACTTTTGAATTTTATTTTTGGGTCGGTAGAGAATTAGAGATAACAGTTGATAAGAAAACATAATGCACATCACGTGCAAGAACAGTTAATAGTTGTTGTTCTACAGATTCTTCTTCTTCTTCTACCAAGAATTGATACCGCTTAATTAGAACGTTGGACCAAAACTTCTTGAAAATTCACTTAAAGGATAAGTCTGGGATGGCAGCGTTAAAGTCATAAGTAATTGTTAAAAAAAAAAAATCAAGTGCAGAATTAATCATGTTTTTATAAGGATTAGGAGTGTTGATATTAAATTATATAGGGCTCATAAATTTTCCTATTAAAATATAACAATATATTGTACGAATTGTTAAATAAAAATAACTTTAATATAAATATTCTTTTTTTTTTTTTAATCTGCTGATATATATCTATGCCTATATGTGTATTATATTTTTAGTATGTGTAATATTTATAATTTTAATTTTTTTTTGCGTGTAATATTTATAATTTTAATTTTTTTTTGCTATCTTAAAATATTTTATTGTGAAAATGTCATTATTTTTTAATTCTATTTTTTTAAAAAAATATAACAGAAAATCTTATTCAGATTTCTGTAAATTTTTTTCTGATTAAAGTTGTTATTCAATAACTATGGAGATTAGTTTTAAATTTTTACAATTTATTATATAGTATATTTAAAAATAAAATAGTTTTTAAATTGAAATTTGAAAAGTAACCCACTTTCTTACTTTTCAAAATGTGTCGTAGAATGTGATGAATTTGTCAAAATTGATTTTTAAAACATTTTAACGAATACTTATAATAGGGAAATGCTATAGGTTTTAATTTACATTCAAGTTATGTAAAAGTTAATATATCATTATCATATTACTTTACTACTAATTCTACTTGACAAATTCTTTTTTTTTTTTTTTTTTTTTTTTTCTGTTCGCAAGGATATTGTCATAGATATAATAATTCAAAGCTTTATTTTGCAACATAAGATGTGCATCATTTTACTCTTTTGTTGTATATGATCTGTGGTTATCTATTATTGGATGGGATTACCTATGGGCTGTAAATCGGCTTTTTGCATTTGGTATTGAGGTAGGTCTTAAGTCAAATTTATCTATCCCACATACTTGCATGGTGACTGTTATGTTTCTTTTAAAAAATTGAACAGAGAAAAAAATAACTGAGAGAAATAGAAAAATAGAACACTGAATCATAGAAGAATAGAATACAAGAAGAGAGAATGACTGATTTTACGGTTTAGGGAATTATTTCTTTCTTATTCATTAGGTTTAGAAAAGCCCCTTTTATAATGAGGCAACGACTCCTAATTCAACTAAAACAACAATCCCTAACTTTACGAAAAGAACAGTCTCTAATCAACTTAGGAATGCAACAACAAATTATCCTAATTTATATTATATACTAACAAAAATAATCAAACTAAGAAAATAATATAAAATAACAATAAGACTTAAAATAGGAAAATACGAATAGAGATCCCCAGACAGATATGTATGTTTGATATGTATTATGATTTTGGTATGGATTAAATGGCACTGTCATAACACTATTCATTGTCACTATCTTATTTGACTTCAGCCTTCTGTTCGATAGGCTACATTGCAATTTTGCTTATCTCAGTAATATCCAATTGTAAATTCTCTTTCAGTCCTGATTCAGTCTTATAATTATAGCTGTATCCTAGTGCTGTGAACAGCTACTTAAACACTTTTCAGATTGACTCTCTCTAGATTTTACTGTTGTTATGGGCATAGAGGATATGCTTGGAGTTGTAGTATTTGTTCTGTGTTTTGACAGTAAAGTTGAAAAAGTGTTTGGCAATACCAACTTTAATTAGAATTCACACGTTTTTATAGTAATATTGACATCTAGAGTCCCACAGTAGATGTGGCTTAAAAGGACCACACCACAATATCATATGAAGCCATGGCTTTAAATCCAAGATTTCAATTTATAATTGACAGTTAATATTTTTTTCGGCAATCATCATTTTGTTGATGGGTTCCCCTATTTTGCCCTGTGCAGTCAAGTAAACTTGTTCAATTCATTGAGTTTAAAGTTGCTCATGCTGTTTTATAATGTGCACTCAGATATATGAAATTGGTGGTGGATCAGGAACTTGTGCTAAGGGCATAATGGATTACATAATGCTGAACGCTCCTGAAAGAGTTTACAAAAATATGACTTACATGTAAGTGCAGTCACTGATCTCTTACCTTCCACAAAACAGTATGATCGTTCATCTACTAACGCTGAGCAATGTGATTACTAGGATATAACATTACATTCTCATGAAGCAGATGTAACTATATATTCTTTGTTCACATTTTCTTTTCTTCTTATTGAAGGTTCTTGGTACTTTGATTCTTGTAGATCAATATGATTATTTTGTGCTAAAGGTATATGTATTTTAGCAAATGAGTTCATATTATCGCACTATTTGATTCAATTTTTGTTTCCCATATTAGCCAAACCAATCAATCTCATCAGTTTGGTTCTGATTTTTATCAACACCATAACCAAGCTACCTGTAGATCTTTTCTCTCTTCCATTGTTATTCCTTTTTGGATATGGAAAAGCTTATGTTCATTTTGAAAACTCATGATGCAATTTTTCTCCTTACTTTCTTTGTCTAATCCTAATTGTGAAAAGGTGGACCTCTAGGAGAATGTCAAATGAGTATGGGAATTTTATTGAAGTCCCTCTGCTGTTGAAATGTTTTAGTGGAAAATTCTGTGTATTTAGGGAGTATGGTTTAATTGTTTTCTTATTTAAACGAGTCCTAACTTGACTGGTTATGTTTTGCCTTGCTATTTTTCGAGTAGTTTGGATATAGGAAATAACCTGCCTTCATAATTTCCCATTATTGTTTTCAAATGTGTGCTGTAATCATGTTTCTACATGTTTATGTTTACTTTAGCTCAGTGGAAATCAGTTCTTCACTAGCCGAACTACAGAAAGAAACAGTTGGAGAAGTTTCTAGTCACTCGTCAAAATTTAGAGTAGAAAATCGTGATGCTGCTGATCGGAGTGGATGGGGTAAGTTGCTGTAATGTTCCCACCAATTCTAGTTTCTCACAGTAGTTGCTCAATGAGTGATGCTTGCTTATAAACATTTCGAGTATGAGACATTGTAACAAGATTCAATCATCTTGCAAAGTCCTGTAGTGTAGCTGATATAGTTAAACCATTTAACACAAATGAGCAAAGGAAATAAGCTTCCATGAAAGCTAGACTTCAGACAATAGTGTTTCTTAATTTAACCTCACTAGGGACTCTTCTATATTAATGTCAATGGCAATGATTGGGGAAAAGAAGAATGATCATCGCCAAATTAAAGTAAGATTTTCTAGAGACCATTGTGGATGAAGCCTTCAAACTATTAAACCCGTCTTCAAACTATTTGAAGAGATAGTCTCAAGCAATAAAATCAAAGAAGATAGCCCTTTTACTTCCCTATCATTCAAGTCCCTTAAAAGGTTGAAATTGGTCATGAAAGAAGAGGATGTTAATACC
>JAWDEX010000020.1:2631705-2643885 GCA_035221805.1 Trichilia hirta | reverse complement strand
TTTCCAAATATTAAAGAGTTGTACAGCTGTCTTTACGTCGCCATCGAAGACGGTTCAATTGCTTCATTGTTTTTTTTATCTATTGATGTTGATGGAGGGAAACAACTGATTCGGTGTATTTTGACAAAAGAGAATAGATTCGAGTCCAGGGATTATGTCAGAAGTACAGATAGATTTTTAATTTTTTATTGATAATACAAATATATATTTGTTGATTGAACAGCATACAACAACACATCCATTAATTCATCAGAAAATTTTGAAAATTCAAATGGATGAGGAAAAGATGTCACACTGTAAATTTGGAATTTCGTACAAGTAAAAGATTGCCATCCTGAAACTGTTGAATTATATTTTGGATCGGACAGTTGATATGAAAGATACTGCACAACACGTGGGAGAAACAGTTCTAGGTGTCGTTCTATTGGTTTTCTACTTCTACAGTCACTAAAATTTAATAAAAAAGATATTTTAGTTGAATAAATAAAAAATACTTATTTTACTTTTATCAATCAATTTTTTCTATTTTAAATATTTTTGATATTCCATTATAAAAACTAATTCTACTATTATACGTAGATCAAATCATAAATTTAGAATTTTATAATACTAATATAATTTAAATTAGTTACAGTAAAAACATAAAAAAATTTGATAAATATAAGTGAAAATAAATATTTTTTAACTTAATAAGATTATTTCGATCAAATTTTAAAAATTTAAATATAGTTTTTTTTTAAAAAAATTTAAATTACTTATTTAAAATTTTAATCATTACTCTTTAAAATTATTTTTAAAATTTTTTTAAGGTCATATTTATTAATTATATGATGGATACAATTAATTATATTCCATAAATAAATTCATAAGGATGTTAGTCTCATATTTCGACCTGATATCGGTGGAGACCACCTAATGTGACAAATCTTAGGCTTGTTCCATTAAGAAGATGAGTTTTAATACTTAGATATGGTTAAATATTTTAGTCCTTTGTTTTTAAAGAAGTAAATTAATTAGTTTAATTTTGTTATCTTAACAATAAGATATTAAGAGATCGAACTATTTCTCATACTTTTTTCTTAAAATTATTTTATAATTAATTTTTTAACCAATTAATTAAGACGAGTTATCTTCTATCAATTTATTTATTGAAAAAACAACTTATTAGTATTGAGAGTAATATAAAATTCTGTATTTAACTATTCTGTTCAAAATTATTGTTGTATATTTATTTTTAAAAAATAATTTGTCAAGTAAATTTGTTTGTAGAATCTTCAGTAGTGAGTACGTATTTATTTATGGGATAATATGAACAATGTCGAAAATAATTAAAATAAATTTAATTATTAATTTTGTTAGGTATAAATACCAATGTAAAATAACAAATTCAAACTTTATTAATTATGTTCGTCCTATCAAATATACATACCTCTACTAATGTAATTAAAGATAAATTTGTAATTTTTCTGTATGAATCTAAGCATTATATCCTGCAAGACGCTCCCAATGCCGAATGGGCTAAAAAATTTCAGCAACGTATCCCATGCTAAGCTGCTAATTTGTGTGATCGATATATATATAGTTTGATAAGAATTCGGGTTGTTAGGCAAAGAAATCGAGTTCTGGGGTGATTGGTTGGGAATTTTGGTAACGAGTTGATGGTTATTAAATTCAATTGGAATGAAATCCGCTACCTTTAGATTCATTACAATGCGGTTATTTATGTACATTAAAAATTTAAAATTGTATAATAAATTTTGTGATAATACTATTGTATACAATAAAAGAAATTATATATTAAATTTTTTCATAATGAATAATATGCTTTTTAACTTAAAACACAATATTTTATTTATTTTTATAAATTATTTTTAATTAGTATTGTCTAATTTGTGATATGCTAAGAGATTTTTTTTTTTAAATCTGTAAATATTTATAGAATATGTTCTCAAAAAAATCTTTATCTAATTAATTTATTTATATTTTTGTCCATAAAAAAATCTTACACTCTTCTTTTTATTTTCGAATCATGCGTATCCTTTTCTTAAAAAATTATACAACTTAAAAATGATATAAAAGTAATATAATTATTTTTTATTATTTTATTCTACTTTAAATTTATTAAGCTATTTTATAAATTAAAAAATATATATTTATTTTTATATAATATAAGTAAGTAACTATAACAAAATTTAAGATTGTATTGTTTATATAACGTATAAAATTATGAGAATAAATATTAGTTTTAAATTTTTTTTTATTTGATAAAAAAAATTTATATTCATATTTCAAATAAAAAACAAATAGATAATTCAGATTCAGTCATTTTTATATCCATTCAGAATTCATATTTTCGGACATTCAATAAAAAAAAAAGAAGAAGAAATGCTACCTAAATATAAAAAATTATTATAATTAGTCTACTTTAACCCAATGGTATTCTAACCTATACAATTTGTTATACTAAACATGTGCTATGAATTAATATTTTAGATAAATACTGTCATAATGCCCAACATTTGTCAATTAAATATTATAATAATGTGATAAATTATTTTATAAATAATAAAAGTTTATCATCTAATTAATTAATAATTTGGTGTTATTATTTATTTTTCTTTATAAAAAAATTTGATATAACAATAAAAAATATATACGACTTTTTTCACATTTGTATATTTTATTTCGTATAGAGTCAAAATTTCCCTTCTAAAATTAAACATAAATTTTTTTTTTTTAAAACGTGATAATTGCCGGATTCCAATACCAACATGAAAATCCCTTTAACTCACTTGAATGAATTTTTTAACTTGAAGGACCATATCTATGAAATCACAATTAATTGGCATTCGAAAGGTATATTGCGTAGCAGTCATTTGCTTCTCAATTCGATGCATTGTTACTGTAATGAATTCTTTAATCTCTACGTTAAAAAAGAGAAGGACTTTCATGTTTAGACTAGTCTATCATAAATTCCAAAGACGAGACCTAACAAATAAAAATAGAAATGATTAATTAATAGCGATGAGAAGAAGCAATCGCTATTGGGAAATGTTAGGTGGGAAAAGGAAAGGTTTGGCTATTTTAGCCTCCCTTCCAATACCGCCTTTATATGTAAGGTATATTTATATCCTTCTTCCCTCTCCTCTTAATTTCTCCGTAGAAAAATGTAAAATCCGTGAAATCTAACCGTCTTTATATGACTTTCTTTTAAAAGAAATAGAGTAAATCGATTCCGACATCTCCTATTTTCACAAAATAACATATAAAAATTGTAAGTTTTTTTTTTTTCTTTTTCTTTTTTTGAGGTTCCCACATGCAATTTTCTCCCTAATCATGTACATGAAATATAATTAAAAAAATATATTTAAATAAATTTAATGTTTTCATTATTATGTCCTTAGATTAAATTATAGAAGAATTTATTGGATTCAACGTTTTGAAAAGGATAATGATTAAATCTAAACAATAGCAACTCATAAGAAAATATACATAAACTGTGTTTTTATTTATAATTTGACTAAAATTGTAAGATTCCAATAATATTATAATACATTTTAGAAAATGTATTAGAAGCTTCCTTTAAGAAAGGACCAAAGAAAACTACCCACCATTTGTCAATAATAATAAAAACCCCATTCCCATTTCCTCCCTCTTTCTAAGTTTTCACACTTACCTTTTTCGCTACCTTTGAAACGTGGAGGAAGACTAAACTTGAGTACGCACGCGTTTGTGTTTCTAACTTTCCTTATTTTTTTTTTATTGATTTCTTTATTCAATATATTTTTTGTTATGTTTCTCAAAATTTCTAGAACCCACGTCACTTTCTCTTGTCGGGATTCTTTCCTATTTATAAGAGTCCCGTACAAGCATTATCAAAGAGGTTACTTTTTCATTTTTCAGGAAGTTATGGTCTTTGCCTTCCATTTACCCCAAGAACTGGTTTTTGTTTTGGCGATTGCTCATGGAAGCAGATAGGAGCAAACGTAGTTGCGGTAATCTTGTTCATTCTAGGATTTTTCGTTCTGGGTTTTATTGCTGGGGCTGGGAATTCTTGACTGCTCTATTGCTTTTTAGTTGTTCTATCTAAACCTATTTTTCTTTCTAGTAAATTAGGTTTTCCATAGTTTTCTTCTAAAAAGGAAATAGTTTTCGTTTTTCAACCGTCTGTAATTATTTTATCGTAAAAAGGGTAGTGAAATAGTGATCTAGGGGAAGTTGGTGAAGGGCAAATCGGGAAAAGATGAGTCAGAGGACGGTTCCGGCGCCGTTTCTAATGAAGACCTATCAGTTGGTGGACGATCCGATCACCGATGATGTGATATCATGGAATGAAAGTGGCACTACCTTTGTTGTGTGGAAAACTGCTGATTTTGCAAAAGATTTGCTGCCCAATTACTTCAAGCACAACAACTTCTCAAGCTTTGTCCGCCAACTCAATACTTATGTAAGAAAAACTATACTTTTCCATTTCATCTTTTTATTCATTACTATCTTTGGTTAGATTGATGGTGAAAATTAGGAAATAAAAAAGATAAAAGTATTTTGATCCTGTTATTATCTTTTGATTTTAATTATCTTATTCTTTGAAAAGGTAAAATTGATAATAGAACTAGAAAATTTCATATATATAATATATATATTGATTTGTAACCGATTTTGAATCGATATATGAATTGCTGGGGTATGATCTCTAGGTGTGTAAATAAGATATAAGCATGTCTATAAATTTGTAATTTATCGCTCTGTACCACATGGTTAAATCTCAAATTTTAGGTTGGTAAATTTGTTGAACATTAAAATCTTTTACTTCAAATTGATGATATAATCTGTTGGTTTATGGAGTTTTCTTAGTTGATTCTCTTTAGGAATTTATTTATTTTTGTTTTTTTTTATTGAATTACTTTTAAATAACTCTTGCATAGAAGTCTAAAATGCTTAATTTATAAGTCAATTGAGTACTTTGTTTAATTTTTTGAGAAACCTTTCCCAAAATTCATCTCTTTTTGAAATAACCTTCATGAAATAGGGAGATTTTATTTTAGAATAATAATAACAACTACGGGAGATGGAGACTATCATGATAATGACATATATCCACCATAAATCCTGGCGCATCCCTGTTATGTCTAATTTCCAAATGATGGAATTCTTTAAGCTTTAATAAAAATCATCTTCAATTAGTGCTTCTAAAAGTCACACTACAAGTTGCGCTGATTTGTTGTCCGTGTCCGAACCATGGTGGATGCACGACACGTTGTCAAGCAATAGCAGCACATGTACGATTCCTAATTTTCTCAGTTTGACCAAGGAAATTAGAATAAAAAATATTCCATCATTTGCTGCGTTGTGTACAGGGATTTCGAAAAATCGTGGCCGACAAATGGGAGTTCGCCAACGAGAACTTCCGTCGAGGACAGAAGGAACTCCTAACCGAAATCTATCGTCGGAAGACGGTGACACCGTCAGCGACACAAACCACGGCAAAAGTGAAAACCATGTCGCCCTCCAACTCGGGTGAGGACCTGGGATCCACGTCCACATCTTCACCGGATTCGAAGAACCAGGGATCTGTGGAGATCACGAAGTTCGCGGACTTGTCGGACGAGAACGCGAAACTGAAACGGGACAACGAGATGCTTAGCTCGGAACTGGTTCAAGCGAAGAAGCAGTGCGACGAATTGATCGCTTTCTTGACTGATTACGTGAAAGTGGGTCCTGAGCAGATCCATCGCATCATCCGTCAAGGAAACTGTTTGTCGATCCGTGATGATGATGATGATGACGACGATGATGAAACCGCAGAAGGTGATGGGGGTGAGCTGAAACTGTTTGGTGTTTTGTTGAAAGGGGTGCAGAAAAAGCGTTCCCGTGAAGAAAGTGTTGCGTGTGGTGGGTCACATGACATGACGAACATGGAGTTTCGTGGTCCGTTGATGAAGAGCAGCAAAGTCTGCAACTGATTAATTGGCCGAGGGCGTAGAACAATGGAATATACGCCTCCCTTGGAGTAATGCTAGTGTAGTATCAAGTATCAGATATCCTATATGAATTATGTCGTAGATTTTAGGAAAATTTCTGCAACAATTTAAGGTTTGTTTTTGTGTAATCGAACCAAGGACTGATGTTGTTTTTAAGTGTTTTTTTTTTTTTTTCCGCATAATGTAAGGTTGGTGGAAACTGGAGATAAAACGCAAATGGGGTCTCTTTCCTTCCATTATGGGCAACGTTCCACCGCAGAAGCTTCAATAATATATAATAATATTGTGAAAGTTAAAAATGAAAATCAGCTACTCTCTAAATTCTAATAGTGGTGGCGTAAGACATTTGTCACTGTTTGACGATAGTGGTGTATATTAGAACTCCTTACCATTTATTTGTAATCAGAGAAAATATGATTGAACGTCAGTACAAGTTTAGATATCATTAATTGTGAACTAGGACAATTTTAATTCGAATATTAAATAAAGTATGATATGTATTATTAATTATTATTGGTTACAAAATTTACCAAATTTCCTTGAAAAAATGTTTAGTTGATGTGATGTGCCTGTTTCATCTAATATTTCCTCTGATTATGAATATTCATTTTCATTATTATGTAAGTCAACGAAAGTTTGGATATTCACGATTACGATACAGATGCAAAATTATGTATTGGTAATTCGAACAATTGGTGATATCAATTGACGATATTGATGACCTCAGTAGGTGGACCAATGAAGCTTAGACGTCTCAAAAGAAAATCAGATGTTCATGACCGTAATACGGTGTCAATAAGAGAAGGAGATTTAAATATATATATATATTTTTATAATTTATAGAAATAACACAAAATACTAATTTAAGCATGTCATGTCATGTCATATTAATTATAAATTTATTTTTAAAAATTTCAATTTATTGTTATTCCTCGGTTATCACTCAATTATAATTACATTAGTTCGTTTTCAAGCATTTGATTAAATTGTCATTAATTTGACTAATGTGCTTGTAGTGCAAAAGAATATTTACATAGAGGCGTAACGGCGACCGTTGGATACCAAATTACCAATAGATAAATAAAAATAGTATATGTTTAAGTCAAGTTGATTAAAATAAATAGTATTTTGTAATTTCCTGCACATTACAGGTTTTATTGTCGCATGCATAACTCAAATATTTTTACATGTAGCCCAACTAATAGATAGCCTAATCCTAATATATATATTCTAATTTCAAAATTATCACTATATAAATTAATAGGCTCCTTTTTTTTAATTTTTTTTTAAGTCCTTTTTTCCTTTCTCTCCCTTACTTTTTGTATTTTATATTGGGTACAAGTTACAAGTCGCTTTCTTTCTTTTTTTTAAAATAATAATAATTATGAAGTTTATATATTGTAAATTAAAATTAATTGTTATTTTTTATTATTTTTTAAATTTATGAATTTTATAATAGTTAGGATTTGTTATTGGATGCAGATTAAATTGAAGTAAAAAAATATGATGATATAAAATTCTTATATAATTAATTTGTCGTAAGTTTGAAAAAAATTAAATTTAATAAAAATTAACTTATAGTAAGTTTGTTATTTGATAGAGATTCAACTAATTCGTAGTTTGTTATAAAAAATTATAAAATATAATTAATTTTTTAAAAAGGTTATTTAATTATTTGTTATTTTAGGTTACAATGTCAAATATTTAATCAAGCAAGTTAAAAAAAAAAACTTTCTTTTTCATTTGATATTTTCAATGCAACAATAGATTTTTTTTCATAATTTATAAAATTTCTTATTCTAAGAGCAGCTTTAAATCTTATTAATTGGTTTAAATTATTTGATATTAACAATATTTTTTGTTTTGCTAAGAAATTTTACCTCAAAGACTTTATTCAGAATAAGATATTTGCTTTAGAAAGAGAATTGAAACATAATAAGATTAATATATTTTCTTATTTACTGTTTCAATAGTTTATTTCTTTTTTTTGAGTTATGTTGACGATTAATTAAAACCCAAAAAATCATAACACGATTTTTTAATTAATAGATTGATTTTTTTTTTTTAATTTTAATTGTTATGATAAAACGAGCATTTTCAGTTATAAGTCTTATTAAGATAGCATTTTAGAATAAGACAGAATATGAATTTTTCTTTTTTAAATTGTATGATTATTTACATTGAGAGAGAGAGAGAGAGAGAGAGAGAGATTATTGATACTATTAATTTAAATTTCATAATTGATGAATTCTTACATTTTAAACTTCCTATGGTATAATTTTAATACTATTTCTTGAATTTATATCATATATTTATTTTTTATAATATTATACTTTTAATTTTAATTTTTTGTTTAAAAATATATTTTAAAAAATAATATTTATAAAATTCCTTTTATTAATTATATATTTACATTTTGAAATATAATTTTTTTTTTTTATATTATCGTTATTTATATTAAATTTAATACTCAACTCAGCATAACTCATTTTAAATTCCCGAGTCTGCCCCTACTAGACCATAGGCAAAGGTAAGGAAACTTTTTTGTTATTTTATTTGTAATTCATAGCCACTACAAAATCAATCTTAACAAATCATCCACATTTTGACAAAAAAAAAATTGTATCGTGACTCTAATTATGTTTAAGTCAATTAAAGGGAGTTCAGTGCAAATTTATAATTACAGATTTGCAGGGCCGCCGAAGGCAATGAAAAATGGCATCATGTCGATAATGCGCCTTGTAAATATTGGATAGAGTAACCACTGATCCATGATTAAGAACGAATGGCTGTAAACTTATGCCCGTTTTTATACTTCCAACTCTCTCATCGTTTCGATTTCGTTCCCAGACTTTTAGTCCCAGCAAGATCAAAGTATTCAAGGCGTAAAATCAGTTGTTTAGCTACACCAGCATCATCTCCTATGGAATCGCAGCATGAAGGCCGCAAGAAGTTCATCGAATTCCCCTATGTCTCGGCCCCAGTCAGGAATCTGATGGTTAATCTTGTATCAACTGTGGAGAATCGCCTCGACTCACAGTTACTTCCTTGTTCTCTCCCTCCTGATGTACAATACTACGAGAACCAGAGTGGCAACGCTCAAGCTTCTCTTCAGATACGATCTGGAATCAAATCCTCACCGGTAATTATTTTTATTTTGTTTAATTTTTCCTTCTGATATTATTTGGAGTTTCTTTAGTTATGAATTGCTAATTGTTTAAAATTTGATTATTTCCTTTAAATTTGTGTTTATTAAATGACGAATCATGATGTCATAACGTGGGAGGGATAATAGGACGATAAACAAGTCATTTGATGCATAACTTCAGAGACTGTAAAATTTTTTTAGTTTAGCTGTGAAATTAACTGAAAACAAGCTGTGCCAGGCATATACGTCTGTTGGGGTATGAAATTTCGTGTGGTTGATTGTGAAATAATGTTCTGTGGGCTTATGATCTTTCAAGTTCTAATGTTGTGTAAAACTATTGGATCCAATCTTGTATCATTCAGCTTATAATTTGAGAATAAATCAAGTAGCTGTTAGCTTGATCTTTATGAATTGAACCCACATCTCGTTGAGCTACTCCAGCAATTACCACTTTCGGAAGCTCAATTCCTTGAACATTGGTAGTGATAAATAGTTGGGATGCAAATAGGACTGGATTTGAATGTGTTTGACAGATAATTGTGGTCTTGGGTTTTTAACTCTGTTCTAAACAAAGTATATATATACATATATGTATAAGTGCAAGGGCGCGAGTGTGCGTGGGCGTACTGCGCACATGTGTGTGCGTGCGTTCATTTTTGAGGGATTACTGTGCAGCCAGCTGCGAATGACGCGTTCTTCACATTTTAGTTCTGGAAATAGAGGTTTAATAATTTCTACCATTTCGTTGTGGGTTGTTTAGTAGCCTAGAGAGGGATCCAAGATTAGGGACAAAATTGCACTACTTGGTTGCCAAAGTGACAGGGTAAAATTCAAGATCAGGTGCTTGGGGGCAGACCTTAGTCATGGGCTCGCTGCGTGTTGTATGACCTGTAGAGATCATGAATGTAAACCTGGAAGTTCGCCGTTATTGTAGACAAACATCCGGCCTATTTTTATTTTTTAGTTTTACTGTTGTGTGGTATGAATTTCTAACATTATTCAGCTATGGGTCAGATTGATTTCATACTTGGAAGTTGGGTACACTGCGAGCTACCAACTGGAGCAGCATTGAACATAACGAGTCTTTCAGCCTATCTGAACTCTTCTACGGATGCACCAAATTTCTTAATTGAGCTTATCCAGAATAGCCCTACATCGCTAGTTCTTATCCTTGATTTGCCTCCACGAAAGGATCTTGTCCTCCATCCAGACTACCTTCACACTTTCTATGAAAGCACACAGTTGGACAAACATAGGCAAATGCTGGAGAAAGTACCTAAAGTTAGTCCCTACTTCTCTCCGTCTCTCTACATACGTTGCGTCATCTCTCCAACAGCAATTGTGGTTTGTGTAGAAGCTGAGGCTGGTGAATCCACTCGCATGGAGGAGATTATAAAAAATTATGTTGATCCTGTTGCCATGGAAGTGCTTGGGATCTGGTTGGATCATTGTGCTTGTGGAAGAAGAGAAATAGGGGAGTCAGACAGAGCTAATTTGGAAAAGAGGGATGGATTGATTAAGAACCAAACTATTGAAATTGATTTGGGCTCAAGCATCCCTAGATTGTTTGGACCAGAAGTAGCAGGTCGGGTATTAGGAGAGATGCGAAAGTTTTTTGCTGCTTGAGGAGCTGAGTTGGTTTATTGAGGGAAGAAATATACTAACTGTAGATGATTCACCTTTATATTATTGTGTAAATGAATATCATTGTCCTATTTTTTTTTTATTCTTTTTTGTAAGTTAACTCTTTTATAAGAATTTCCATTAGTCTTCACACTACCGGCCCAAAGAGCAGGAGTTACTGGGTATTGGTACGTTTATATATTTATTTTCTTTTTCATTTTTTCAATTGATGCAATGTAAGGAACTGTAAAATTTATGCATCGCGTTCAAGTGGCTTATACGTTGATGCATCTCTTACTAAGGATGACAAGGGGGCGGGGCAGGAATCGCCATCCCAATACCGTCCCCGTTTTGAGTTATGGATCCCTGTTGTCGGACCCATCTATGTTTTTCAATAGCGAAGAGTGATTGCACAGAAATTCCCCGTTTTTTCCTTACCCTACTCCTGACCTCAGTTTAGAAATTAATAAAAATATGACTTTTGTTATGTTATTTTATCATGATAATAAAATATTTCAATTATTAGCATCGGATTGAACTCAAAGGCAGATGAATACCTCAATTGCAGCAAGTTCAAAAACAATCATAAGCCGCAACGAAAATTAAAAATAAATCATTGCTATTCTATGTATCATCGTGGCAAAACCGAGCAAAAATCCAATTGTCACTGTTAAAAATTTTTTCAGAGGCAGTCTTTTTTACCTTATACTTCTCTTGTGTAGAAACGATCCGAACTCTTAATCCGTCCTTACACCCAGTGGTCTAAAATACCGAGACGACGCTAAGTTTTTTACACCAAAAATAAAAGATCTGGAGGGGCAAGTCAGGTATACTTTTTAAAATTTGATAAAATGTTTTATTATATTTAAAATTTGTGATAATCTATTTTCTATATCGCAAGTATTTATTAAGCTAATTTATTTAAAAAAATAAAAAAATAATCTATTGACCGTATAAACAAACTGAATATTATCCAATTTAAAGAATGATTTTGCATGAAAATTTAAAAGACTATTTATTTTAATTTTTATTCATATAAATATACTAAACTAATTTAATATATTTTTATTAAGATTTAATAGAATTTTTAACTTATCAAGTTTTTTTTTAGTAAGTTTGAAGTCTCTTATAAGCTTTCAAAGATATTCAAATACTAGTAAAAAGACTATTGAATTGATGGTAAAATGTTGAAGACTTATCTTGACTTACAAAACTATTTTTGCAGACTTTTACAGCCTAAATTTATATATTTACTTATATATACAATTAATTTGCATGAAAAGGAATAAAAATCAAAACAACCCCTTGTTTTCTTTTCCTTCTCCTTTCTTTCCTTTCTTACCTTTTAAAAACAAAGACTAAGGGATGGAACTTTTTCTCATCCTATGCTTCCTTTTTTTCTTTCTTATTTTTCCTTGTTTTATTTGT
>JAWDEX010000020.1:2601676-2615002 GCA_035221805.1 Trichilia hirta | reverse complement strand
ACTTAAAAAAAATTTAGTCTGCCTACAACTTCTTTTTTAATTAAACTCTTAGGAGAAAATTCTATGAGAGATATTATAATCATAAAAAGAGAGAAATACAGATATGATCAAATAAAAGGAACAATCAATATAAATTTGTGCCTGATAATAAAAGTCCGTCAGAGAGCTTTGTTTTCTTGCAATGAAAGGAAAAGTTATATAGTTGTATCAAAGGCAAGAATTCATTATAATAAATAAAATTTCAATTGAATTTGATAAACAATTTAAATATTATTTTTTGAGTCAAGGACTTCAAGCTTTGCTATTAAGTCAAATAGTAATTAATTTTACATGATATTAAAATAAGCTTGACCTTCAACAAGTCTTGTATTCGAATTCTCCTAATACTAAAAATTAAAATATTATTTGAATTTACATATTAAAGCACATTATTTGAATTAAGTAGTAATTCAACAAATTTATGTGAAAAAATTTAATTTGATTGCATTTCAATCTATCTTCAAGTCAGCACATTTACATAGTAAAGCAGTCATTTCAATTATGTGGTAATTCAACAAATTTAGGGGCAAAAAAATTCCTTGTTTATCCGAAGTGCTAAATGATTGCCTTTCTACTAATTAAAAAAAAAAAAATTAATGTCAATTTTTTTGTATGATTTGATTGATATTAACAAAGAGATTTTTTAAATAATTAAAAAAACTATTTTGTTTTTAGGCTTTGGACGGTAATATTTTTTTAGTTTTTTAAATAGTTAAATTATCTGAAATATTCTTATGTTATTTTAAAAATTTTACATTATTTCTATCTTAGAATTTTTAAAAACTTACCTATCAAAGTAATTACACAATTTTTACGAAAACCTACCCATGAAAACTAAACAGCCAATATTTTTTATTAAAAGCTATATTTTCAAAAACTCTACTTAAAAATTTGACGAACCTTTATGCTGATGAAATAAAATTTTTTGTTGCTAACCACTTAACCTCAATCATTAGCTTTAAAAATTATCCAAAAAATATATATATTTAAATGATGTATATACTTAGTGGTGCAAATATTTTCGATTAAAACGTATCATAATGTTTGGTTATGTGATTTAAAAATTCAATAATACTAAGGATATAAACTTTTTTATTATAAATTAATATGGTAAAATGATGATATATTTTATTTATTTTTTTTAATTTTCACAAAAATTAACTTATTTTTGTGAAAGTATATAATAGTTTAAAATTATACAATATTTTCACATCTATTTGTACAAAAAAAAATTATATTACTAACATTACTATTAAAAATTGAATTTAAAATAAAATATATAAACAATATTCTCTGCATTACATTTTAATTATCAGCTAATTGAATTTATTTAGTTTAACCCTTTTTAAACGAGGCTCAGTTTTAGTTGGGTTAAGGCTATCACAAACACCAACGCAATTCAAATAATAATAATCTTAACCCCAAATTAAACTCTATAGAATTTGGTTGGACTAAGACCTTCTCTTAGTTTTCGCTATCCTTATTTTTAATAATCGTCAGACACATGATATATAATTAATGTTATGTGGTTAGGGTAATGTTTTTTTTTACCTATATTTAAAGCTAAAAGCCAAATGTTTTTACTCAACTAAATAACTAACTTTATTTAAAGGTATTTTTTTTTAATTAAATTGTAAAACCTATAGCATTCATAATTTCAAGTTCTAATTATATGAAATAAAACCCTAATTATTTTTAAATAATATTAAAGATATAAAACTTTTGTACAAATTATTATATAAAAACTGATATAACTTGATAATATTAGTTATTCTTTGATAAATATTATTTATTTTTAATAATTATATTAATTTTAAATTTTTGTCAACTAATAATAACATTTTATATCATATAATAATTTATACAAAAAATTTATATGCTTATAAATTTTACATTTTGGTTAACTAAACTTTACTTGTTAATAAATTTTATGAAAAAAATTTAAAAATATTTAAATTAAAATATTGTATGACCATAACACTAAAAGTAATTTCATTATATAAATTGAATTTTATATTTTTTTTCATATTTATTAAGTACACAATATTTTAGTAAAATCTAAAATCTTAGTGATTATCTAAATACACTTATATTTATAAAAGATTTTATCACATAAAGTTTTGCAATTTAATTAATATCTTTTTATTTTTTAATGATTTCACTAATTTATTTTCTAGCCATTCCCGTTAACTATTGTTAAAAATATATATTTATTTTTTATCCCTCTCAAGCCATTCATAATGAGGTCCAACTAAATTCCGACGACTATAAAGGACCATTGGGTTTCAAATCCAAGATTGGGCGGCTGGCCCACGGAACTGGGCCTTTAATTGTCATTTCATTGTTTCTGTAGAAGACTTTCGTTTAACAATAACTAGAGCGGAGAAAAGAAAAACACGTTGAGAATTGTCTTTCGTCTTTTCCTCTCTCGACCGACCGCATCTCATCAGCAGATCAACTCAAACAATGGTGAGTTTTCATCGTCTGACATAGTTTTACTTTTGTGCCTTTTCTGTTTAATTCATGATAATGAATTTATCTCCAGTTATATATTCGCCACTTTAGTACTATTTGTCTGTGCTTAAGAATGGAATTAAAATTTAGTGGATTGGCCCTTTAATCTTGTTGCATTTTCATTGAGAAAATCTTGAATTAATGAATAAATTGTGATCTTAAACAAGGTTGAAACCCCAATTAGTAAGATTTGATTGGGCTATGATTTTTGCTGTTATATCGTGACCCATGAGAGCTTTAAGTCCCTTGTAAGTGTTCAAAAGCTTATGCATTGTCGTTTTCTTGGTTTCTTTCTAAATTTTGAAAGAATATTTCTTTCTGTGATAAGTAATGAGAGTTGTTGCTACTTGGTAGTCAAAAGCATAAAGAACTTGATTTTGTTGCAAGTTATGATCTTTTTGTTTCAATGAATCTTTTGAATTGTACGTTCATTTGCTTGGAATTATAATGTTAGGCAAGCGTTTGACTAAAATACAGTTGAAGTTTAGGACATTCTATTAAGTTCTATGGTTTTTACAGTGTTTTATGGAAGCATTGTGTTCTATGATATAAGTTCAACAAATTATCTACGGATGATCATAGAGTATTTGAATTGATTGATGGAGAACTCTTTATGACTTGGATCATTATTCATCGCTAATTTTATTACTTTTTAAAAGATTCATAGAGTATTTGAATTGATTGATAGAGAATTCTTTATGACTTGGATCATTTTTCATCGCTAATTTTATCACTTTTTAAATTTTTTTTTCAAAATTCTTATAAAAGTTGTGAACTTCTTTTAACTCTTGTATTGTGAGATGAATTTGCAATGACCATGGCAGGCAAGTCTTTATAAAGGGGCTTCTAGGAAAGATAAACCCAGACGACGTCATCAACGGTTATCACAACAGAAGAAGCAAGAGATTAAGGAAGCATTTGAACTATTTGACACTGATGGCTCAGGTACGGAAATGATATATTATTTGGTGTCTTTCTTGAATACACACGTGTTTGAACTTTTATTAAGTTGTTATTGTGACTATTTTGTTTAGGCACTATTGATGCAAAAGAGCTGAACGTTGCCATGAGGTGTGAACATCAAACTACATAACATTAAGAATACTTAACCTAACAAGTGATAAATGTTAAAACTAGTGTTCTTCATTACAGGGCCCTTGGTTTTGAGATGACAGAAGAGGTAACTTCTAAGCATATATCATTTTCTGTTCAACTGCTCATTTGTCTAGTCATGCTTTTCAATTTTGGCTTTCCCAGAATTGCTATCATAATGGATAGCATGCTTTCTTGTGGCAAAACATACTAACCTTCTGTGTCATGCAGCAAATTAATCAAATGATTGCAGATGTTGACAAGGATGGAAGTGGTGCTATTGATTTTGATGAATTTGCATATATGATGACAGCTAAGATTGGAGAAAGGGATTCTAAGGAAGAGCTTATGAAAGCATTCCACATCATTGACCAAGATAACAATGTGAGTTATGTTTATTTAGCTCTTTGTGTTGTACTTTGCTTTTTAGTGCTGATTCTTCTCCCTTTATATTAAGGGTAAAATATCAACTGAAGACATCAAGCGTATTGCAAAAGAGCTGGGTGAAAACTTCACTGACCGAGAGATTCGTGAGATGGTTGAGGAAGCAGACAGAGATCGTAAGTTAATTTCTCATCTAGGATTTAATACTCTTATGATGTTTTATATACTAATTTATTCTAAATGACATGCCACGTTAGGAATTTACTTTTGATTTTCAAGCCAAACAAGTCAAATCACTCTCAGTTAATTTACTCCATGCAAACTGGTCATCTGAGAAGATTTGTCTTTTGGTCAGATCAAATTGCTTATTAGAACTGTGATTCTGTCAAATATTCTGTGCTCTGATTTTCAATTTTGAGAAGTTTTCACGTTAAAGTTGGCTTCTCTGTTGCCATATCTTTTAGTTTACATGTAGAATAAATAAATAAATAATCATTATACTAATATGGAATAGTATCCTGGCTTGTGAAATCATGTTGGAAAGGTAAACATATGGAAAATGGCTTAAATTTTATCGCTAACCAAGGCCTGCCATCATTATTCATGTCCTGTAAGGTTTTGGAATTTTGCTAGTATGCAACATTCAGTTGTGACTGCAATATTTTGATATTACAGAACAAATTGTACCTAGGGGATTGTGATTTTGTGGCAATGTTTTGTTGCCTTTATTGTTAAATTCTTTAATTTTGAAATATGCGTTTATCTTTTTTGCTTTGCTTAGAGTAGTTAATGCTTGCTAATTATCAGAAATGCTATATTTCATGAAAATACAGATGATGGAGAAGTGAATGCCGATGAGTTCATCTGGATGATGAAGAGAACCACGTTTGGGTACTAGAGATTGGAAAGCTTGAAGGAGAAATATGATTCTTTATTGTAGTATACTTTGTACAAGTGAAAAAAATGGGTTTGTGGATTAATAAATTGCGGGCATCCAGCAAATTTCTGCTGTGTGAAGTAATATGTATTGTTTTTAAGGTATATTTGGCCATGTTTTGCACAACCTGTTAATCGATAGATATGTTTGTGCAGATTTTGCAAGTCATGTACTTTTCTAAATTTATCCTAAAATTAGCCTTCAACTGAAACGAACCTGGATGGCAAATGGAAATGCCAAACATACGCGTTGATGAAATGCCTCCGGTGGACTAACAGATCGGTTGGTAAACATGCGTTCTCCCCTTCCTTGAAAACCCACAAATAATTAATTATTTTTCCTAGGGTGCAATTATAATCGTTTTATTTCCCCAGGATTCACTGGTGTTTTTAAGGTTGTGTGTGTTTGGGTTTATCATTTAACTTACTTCATACTGAATATCTACTTTAGATAGGTCCAGATAGCTTCTTCTTCTTCGTTTTGAATTAAGACCGGTATAATCTTTAACTTGTTCAAACGGTTCACATGATCTTTCTAAGTAACTTTCTTCTATTTTTGACGTTTTCTTTGAACAATTCTTTTTGGTTATTACATATTGAAGATAATATACTTTGGAAATAAATTTTATAGGGAGAATAATAAATACCCTTATAATTTTCTTAAAATGATAAGTATCCTTTAATTTATTTTTTATGACAAAAGCTTTTTAATATTTGAAAATTGTGACAGATATCATCCTATCAAATTAATTTTATTAGTTTTTTTTTATCTGCAGTAAAAAAATTATTATAACCCTAATTTTTATAAAAGTTAAAAAATTATTGTTAAAAAAACTTATAAAATTTATATTTTAAAAAAATAAAAAAGTTTATAAATTATATTTTAATTTTTTTATTATAAAAGTTAAGGGTATAATAATTATCATATTGAAAAAAAAAATAAAATAAAAAGTTAAGAAAGTTAATTTAATATATTTGTCATAACACTTAAATTTTATGAAAGACAAAATAGTGATAATTGTTATTTAAGAAAACTACAGGAGTTATTGTCATTTTTCAAATTTTATAAGCTTAAAACTTATATTAGAATAATAATATTATAATTTTAAAGTTAGCGACATATTCAAAGTAATTTTCTAAATTTGTACAAAAGAGTATAAAAGATATATATTAAATTTATACCATTTTTTTGCCCAACCTCTTTATCACTATCGTTCAACGTGAATATTATACTAAAATGTATATTAATATCCCATCTCTTTCTCAATCCTTCTTAATATTGTTATGTTTTTTTTTTTTTTTTTAAATATGAAATTTAAAATATTTATTAAAAATTAGAAAAATTTAACATAATATTTGAATATTAACTTAATTTTTAAAATTTTGAAACTTGAAATATCTAAATAAATTTAAGATAAAATAAATGTAGCAACATGCGTATGTTTCATAAAAATAACTTTTTTGAAGTAAATTTATTAACACATTTGATAACAATAACTTTTACCGGATACCGTACTTTTAAATTCCATTGTAGCAACTGTCATTTCAGACGATGACACCTTTATCCCTGCCTAATTTCTACCCGCCCTTGAATCCACAAGCGCATGATAGCCAGATGAAACTGAAACTGAAACAGCAATGGAGGGAACTCCCAGTGTAAGAGTATGCGATGGCTACCAGTGCGCCCACTCTTCGACGGCGTTTTTTCTCTCCTCCTTCCCTTCAAAATTTGCTACCTTGCTTCTTCTACCCCATTCCTCTCTGAAAATTCTCGAAAAAATCCATAACCAAAATGACAAATCTCTATTCTCCAAATCTCAAAGGCTTCGATTTTCTACCTCTGTTGAAACAGTGCCAACGTATGCAACACTTGAAAGCTTTGAAATCTCTTCTAATTGTGCACGGTCTTATAGAAGACAATCTCTCGCTTGGAGAATTTTTCAAGTCTTGTTTTCATTTGAGGGCTCTAGATATAGCCCTTTCTTCATTCCATATGATTAAAAGACCATGTGTATACTTGCAGAATTTGATGATCAGAAATCTTTGTAATTATGGATTATATAGAGATTTACTACATGTCTATGCAAAATGTCGAATTTCAGGTTGCCCATCGGATGATTTCACGTTTCCCTTTGTGATGAAGGCATGTTCTTCTTTAGGGGAATTTAGAATTGGAAGAGAGGTTCTTTGTGCTATCTTGAGAACAGGGTATGACAGAAATCTGGTTGTACAGACTACTGTCGTTGATTTTTATGTAAAACAAGGAAACATGGGGATCGCACGAGTCCTGGTCGATAAAATGCCACAGAAAGACTTGGTTTCCTGGAATGCTTTGATTGCCGGATACTCTTTAAATGGGCTGGATCAGGAAGCATTTGAGGCTTTCGAAGAGATTCGAGCTTTGGGTTTAAAGCCTAATGTGAGCACTTTGGCAAGTGTAATTCCTGTGTGCACGCGTTTGGGACGTTTTCATTTTGGTGAATCCCTTCATAGCTTTATTGTCAAATCTGGTTATTTATCCAGTGAACTTTTGGTGCCCACTTTGGTTTCAATGTATGCTGGCGATTTGGATTTATCTTCTGCTAGAAAATTGTTTGATTCTGTGGTGGAAAAGAATACGTGTATCTGGAATGCTATGATATCTGCACATACGCAGAGCAAGAAGTTTTTTGAAGCTTTTGAGATATTTAGGCAGATGATTCGAGCTGAAATGAAGCCTGATTTGGTAACTTTCGTGTCCATTATTCCCTCATGCGAAGAACATAGTGACGTTAAGTACGGTGAATCCCTTAATGCTTCTGTCATAAAGTATGGCTTAGACAATCAGCCTTCCGTGTTGACAGCCCTCTTATCAATGTATGCAAAGCTTGGAAATGTTAATTCAGCCAAGTTCTTATTTGATCAGATTCCCAATAGAAATCTCCTATCATGGAATGCAATGATTTCTGGGTATGTGCGTAATGCACTATGGGATGCAAGTTTAGCTGTATTTTGCCAAATGCAGTTTGCGGGGGTCAACCCGGATAATGGTTCCATTATTAGTGTCCTTTCGGCGTGCTCCAAACTGGAGGCTGTTTTACTTGGTAAATCTGCTCATGCATTTAGTCTGAGAAAAGGTATAGTCTCAAACCTTGATGTTTTAAATGCACTCTTGATGTTTTATTCTGGTTGTGGTCAACTCTCCTATAGCTTAAAGATATTTCACAGAATGTTTAGAAGAAGTACTGTATCATGGAATACCTTAATATCCAGGTGTGTACACAGTGGAGAAGTGGAAGAGGCAGTTAGCCTTCTCCAGCAGATGCAGAAAGAGGGAGTAGAGTTTGATGCGATCACCCTGATAAGCATTCTCTCTAGTGTCAAAGATAGTGAAAATCTGGAGCAAGGAATGGCTATTCATGGTTATGCAATCAAAAGCGGGTATGTCTCAGATGTCACTTTAATGAATGCACTTATAACCATGTATTGTAATTGTGGAAGTCTTAATGATGGGAGGCTACTCTTTCAAGTCATGCATGTGAAGACTTTGATATCTTGGAATGCTCTTATAACTGGATATCGATTTCGACATTTACACAATGAGGTTTTAGTCTTGTTTGGACAAATGAAAAAGGAGAGTCAAAGGCCAAATCATGTAACCTTGCTAAATTTGTTGCCAGTATGCTCTACCCAGGTGCAGGGTAAATCTGTTCATGCTTTTGCCCTTAGAACAGGAATTCCCCAAGAAACTACTTTCGTTACATCTCTCATATTCATGTATGGTAGATTTGAAAATACAAAATTATGTCTCTTACTATTCCAAATGGGGGACAAGGGGGAAGTCTCTTTGTGGAATGCCATTATGTCTGTAACCCTACAAACGAGAAATGCCAAACAAGCAGTTGACTTCTTCACTGAACTTCTTTGCATGGGGCTGGAACCTGATAATGTAACAATTTTAAGCGTAATTTCAGCTTGTGCCCGATTGAATAGTCTGATTGTTATTCATGCAGTAACAGCTTTTGTAATACGCAAGGGTTTTGATAAGGATGTGGCTGTTTGCAATGCTCTCATAGATTCGTATGTAAGATGTGGAAACATTTCTGTTGCGAAGAAGTTATTTGGAAGCTTGCTTGAAAAGGATGTTGTCTCTTGGGGTGTGATGATTAATGGGTATGGACTGTTTGGAGATGGTGAGGCTGCTCTTGATCTTTTCATGCTGATGCAACTTTCAGGGGTGCCACCTGATGAAATTACATATTCAAGTGTCTTATCGGCTTGCAGCCATGCAGGGTTAGTTGAACAAAGCCAGATGGTGTTCAGCTCAATGGTAGAACACGGGATATCACCAAAAGTGGAGCACTATGCTTGCATAGTAGACGTTCTTGGGAGAACAGGTAACTTAACTGAGGCTTTCAACTTTGTTAGGAAACTTCCCTTTGAACCATCTCTAAGCCTACTTGAATCATTATTGGGTGCTTGTCGAATCCATGGCAATGTTGAACTTGGTGAGAATATTAGTAGGTTGCTCTTTGATATGTACACTGAAAATCCGGGATCGTATGTGATATTGCACAATATCTATGCATCAGCAGAAAGGTGGGAAGATGCCAATAGAGTTAGGTCCTGTATGGAAAGAAAAAGATTGAAAAAAATTCGAGGTTTTAGTTTAGTTGTAGATGGATATCCATGAGCTTTTGTCATAAAGTATCATCCGACTGGACAAGCACCGGTTTCAGTAGTGACATTCCTGTAAGTAATAATGAGCAGTTTCTGAATGTAACCATGAAGTGCTGTCAAAAAAAGCAGTTGAAATGCCCTGCACGCTTGCAATAACAATGCATTGAGTTCATTTTATCTCAATGACAGGATGCCTTTGGTACAAAAGGAGATGCTGTGATATGAAGGTTTGACTGCCTGAACATTGGTCGGGGAAGTGATCGAGCATGAGAAGAAAACATTACAGATTCAATTGAACTAAAGTTGCTGACCTGGAACTACTGTTTTGCAAAATGAGACTGTGACATTAGCAGCAATGTCATCAAAGATGCATGTTCACGTGGAATATCTAGCCACTCTTGTGCTTCTGAAAATTTGCACCGAAATTGGTTTGAATAACCTCATCATGACTCTCGTTGTCTTAAAAGAATCATTGTTGCTTTTCTAATGAAATAATCTTACTGATGAGAGTAAACTCATATTCTATTAAATATTAGCATCATATATCTGGTAGAGCAGAACTGGCCCCTATGCCTACTTCATGAAGCTATTCTTTTCAATTTTCTTTCTTTTTTTTATCAATTTTTTTTCTATAGAATTAAGCTCAAATTAAAATTAAATAAATAAAATTTCGTTTTATCTTATAATACATTAATG
Organism: Trichilia hirta; assembly: GCA_035221805.1. Taxonomy (NCBI): domain Eukaryota; kingdom Viridiplantae; phylum Streptophyta; class Magnoliopsida; order Sapindales; family Meliaceae; genus Trichilia; species Trichilia hirta. The sequence continues at coordinate 2,604,682 of JAWDEX010000020.1, read as the reverse complement.
TTTCATTCAATTTGATGATAATAATTAATTTAATTTGATAAATGATGTATAAGTCTTGAACGCATGGTATAGTCTCGTACTTTTTTCCCTCACAATATATTTGCTTGTATCGAGAAGCTGTAGCCCATCTGCTCACATAGAATCAAAGTTTGCAGCTTTTGGTGAGTTTATTTCGTTAATTAGGTGCTATAACTAGATTTCAAATTTTTTTTTTCTATAATATTTCGATGATTTTGGAATCATTGCGTTTGTTTTGCATTTATGCTCAATTCTCAGGAAACCGGTCAGTACCTCACACTATTTACCGCTAAATTTTAATTTCCTTTTATTTTTATCAATGTTTATTTCGTGCATTCCATTTATTGTTGAGATGGATGATATAATATTAATTTTGTTTGGTCAATGAAACATATTTGTTAATTCTGCTTATGTTACATTAATTAATCTTTACTTGTGTTTTTCGCTAGCTCGGTTGGCTGATGGATCAGTAACCGAACTAGCGTTGCCTGATTGACTGCACCTTGATGTGCCAGGAGCAGCCAAGTTTTTGCCTTATGTGAGATTGTGTGGTTGTTGCTTGGGTGAAGTTTTATCGTAGTGGTCTTTTTGATTTCATACACAGACTTGTGCCTTTGCCTTTGGTTTCTTTATAATTACAATGTTTTTATGCATTTCTGTTTGCATTTGACCTTTGCTTTTAAGCCAAGATATATTTGTGATGCTGGTAAACTTTTTGGCTTCGGAGAAGCCTAATACTATTGAATATAGCTATATCCTCGCTGATTATGGAAATACCTACATATATTCTGGATTTGGACAGTATTTGCCATCTCTGTAACTTTTTAATGATGGATTTTGTTCAAATATTACATAGTTTTAAGTTTAACATGTATGAGGTCTCAGTTGTAGAGCAGAAGGTGTGCATATCATTAGTGCTATATGTCTTCGAGTTACTTGTGTTTTCAGCAACAAGGTTTTTACCTGGAACTAGCCTATCTTCATTTTCTTCGGTCATTGCGCCGTACCGATAACCAATGGGGATCCAAGAAAGCAGAAGATTCATTAGCAATTAGAAGAAGAAAAGAAGACGCCGTGATCTGTTCAAGAATTTGTCAGTTACATCCTTAGAGTTGAGGGCAAAGTCTCAACTTGCCTATTCGTGGTAGCCAAACTGTAGATCATTTCGTTCTCTGGTATGCTGTGCCTTGATAATGTTCTCCATAACCGAGGTTTCAGATAGCTTAAAAGCAATTTTATTTGACGAATGGAGGTCTAAAATGATACCAATGTTAAATTAAAATATGCAGCAAAGTTTTGGGGACGAATTGTTTTTCTCATCTTGAAATCAGAAGTCTACCTCTGATGTTGAGAATGAAGGCAAAAACATCAGGATACAAATACAATAGAACTAAACTTGGCTTACTGCAGCTACCATATCTGGATATGTTGCTGAAAACTCCCACCAGGGAAATATTGCCTAGCACTGCGGGACCTGTTAAAGTCGCAACGGGAACACCTGGGGCTGGGAAAGTGTGACAGAAAGACGGAATAGGATTAGATAATACAAGATATCCCCATTCGTCTGTGCAGAGGAAGCAGTCAAGAATCTATAGAATTGGGTTTCAAAGCTGTGGACAGATCTTCGACAGTCAAAGGTCGTTTAATTTAGATTTTCCATTATGAGATCACATGGTATGGAATTAATATATAGCACATGATATAATAATGCAATGACCATGGAAATGGCAGCAGATCAGATCAGTAAAGAAGAGAACAGTAAGTACTGGAAGATGCTCCAGAGAATGAACCGAGGGTTGATAAATATTATCGTCGATTTTTTGTGAGTGTTGATTCAATTAATTTAAAAACAAGCAGAAAGAAAAGATAAAATTTTCGATTCCAAGAGAGCGTAAATGTCGTAGTAAGACGTTCTTCGACCTTCAGTCATGATAGCCAGTATTGTATTTAGTTTGTTTTCAAAATAAACAAGTTTATTTACGTAGCAAGTCATTTGCATATGAACAAGAACTTGTATTCATATATGTTAATCATATATAGGTTATTATTACTAACATTCTTTTTCTTAAAAAAAATATTTTTTATAATTATTTTTATGATTTTTTACAATAAATTTAGAGTAATGTTGAATATTTTAAATATTGAATGTGGCATTTATATACTATATAGTTAAAGAGTGTAATAAATAATTTTGAATAAATTTATTTTTAAAAATTTAAGATGCTTAGTATTACTCTTGTTTATCAAATTTTCTATTATTTTGGTTACAATTTTCCCAAAAAAAATTGAAAATTATAATAAAATATTTGATAACCATGAAAACAATGTGTATTATTGCGAGAAAAATCAAGAGTGAGTTCGTTTGAATTACTCAGTCAAAGAATATCTAGAAGAGTGTATAGTTGCTTGCACATTATTAATTTATTAACATTGCATAGTTATATTGTTGTGGGTATTAGTGCTTGTTTGTTTGTATGTTTTCATTAAGTTTGAATAAAATTAAGATTTAATTATTTAGATATTTTAGAATATTTATTTTTTCACTTAAAAATTTAGTAATAATATCTAAATAAAATTAAATTAAAACTTTTGATTTAATCTAGAAGTTTGAACTCTGAATAAATTTATATTTTACTTAAAATTAATATTTTATACATAAAATAATTTTAGTTATGGATATGTGCTGTTGATGCTTAAATTTTTTTCGAACAAAAAATTTAGCGCACCACACAAATTTTATTGTTGCGGTTGATGTAGAGATTGTGCAGAACCGTGTTTAACTCCAGACAAATATTCTCAGAGGACTATTTGAAATCAAAGAAAAACGAATTAGGAGTAAAGTCAGATTACCGATAAATAAATTCTGACGCTCAAGTCAGTGGATCATCTAAAGCCAAGTCAAAGAGAGAAACAAATTAGGAGTGTTAAAATAATTTACTGACCCGAGATGCTAAGTTCAGAAAATATTTATGGGGAGGGCTAATCTTT
>JAWDEX010000020.1:2581163-2601576 GCA_035221805.1 Trichilia hirta | reverse complement strand
TCTTCATTACAGGGCCCTTGGTTTTGAGATGACAGAAGAGGTAACTTCTAGCCATATAGCATTTGCTGTTCAACTTCTCATTTGTCCATCCATGTTATTCAATTCTGGTTTTCCCAGAATGGCTGTGAGAATGGATAGCATGCTTCCTTCTTCTGAGTCAAAACATACTGATCTTCTGTGTCATGCAGGAAATCAATCAAATGATTGCAGATGTGGACAAGGATGGAAGTGGTGCTATTGATTTTGATGAATTTGCATATATGATGACAGCTAAGATCGGAGAAAGGGATTCTAAGGAAGAGCTCATGAAAGCATTTCACACCATTGACCAAGATAACAATGTGAGTTTTGTTTATTTAGTTCTTGGTGTTGTCCTTTGCATTTTAGTTCTAATTCTTCTCCTTTCATGTTCAGGGAAAAATATCAGCTGAAGACATCAAGAGTATTGCAAAAGAGCTGGGTGAAAACTTCACTGACCGAGAGATTTATGAGATGGTTGAGGAGGCAGACAGAGATCGTAAGTTAACCTCTTATCTAGGATTTAAACTCTTATGATGTTTTGTATACTAATATATTCTAAATGACATGCCACATTAGGAATTTGATTTTGATTTTTAAGCCAAACAACCAACTCAAATTTTCTTTCATCTGTTATATGCTTTCTCAGTTAATTTACTCTGTGCAAACCGGTCATCTGAGAAGTTAATTTGAGAACTTTTCACGTTAAAGCCTTCTTCTCTGTTGCCAAATCTTTTACTTTACATGCAGAATAAATAACCAATCATTATAGTAATGTGGAATATGATGTGGCTTGTGGAATCATGTTGGAAAGGTAAACGTATGGCAAATGGTTTAATATGTGATCACTTACTGAGGCCTGCCACCATTATTCATGTCTTGTAAGGTTTTGGAATTTTGCTACCACACAAAATTCAGTAGTGACTGTGCAATATGATGTATACCACATTTGACATCACGGAACAAACTTTCCCGAGGGGATCGTGATATTGTGGCAACATCTTTTTCCCTTTATTGTTAAATTCTTGAATTTTGAAATTTACATTTGTCTTTTCTGCTTTGCTTTGAGTAGTTAATGCTTGCTAATTACCATAAATGCTATATTTCATGAAAATATAGATGATGGAGAAGTGAATGCTGATGATTTCATCAGGATGATGAAGAGAACCACGTTCGGGTACTAGAGATCTGAAAGGTTGAAGGAAAATATGATGCATTATTGTAGTATACTTTATACAATAGAAACAAAAAATGGTTGTGGATTGATATCTAGCAAATTTTTAATATTTGAAGTAATATGTGTTGTTTTTAAGGTTTATTTGGCCATGTTTTGCAGAACCTGTTAATCAATAGATATGATTGTTAACGATTTTGCCAGTCTTTTACTTCTCTAAATTTATCCTACAGTCGGCATTCAACTGAAACAAACATGGATGGTAAATGGAAATTCCAAACATTTGCCATGATGAAATGCAATGATAATCAAATCGCAGCTTTTATGCTCCAATGACTTGAAGAGCAAGAAAGAACACTCTTCAATTGATACTTTCTCCAATCCAATGACTATAGCATGATTACAGGTTTATATACACAGAGATTAGCTTAGCTAAAAATTCTAACTAATTATACTTTAATCAAGTGCTAGTCATTTTAGAAGGAACTAAAAAGATTGGACGTGTAAAAGATGAAAAGAGTAACAAAATTCATCAAACCTAGTGTCATTAAAGGTGTTGTGTATAGCTGTACCTACCAAATTATTCTCAGTTCGTATCACAAGGACCACAATGTCTTCTGACTGGGATTGTGACCCGGCATTCCTGTTGTTGGGCTTCCCTTGAGCTTGTGCGGTTCTGGCCTTGCTTGTAGTAAATTAGCAGAGCTCTGCTTTTGCAACTTCAACACTAAACCTTGCTTCTAAATTCTGCGGACTTGTTGAATTGCAGAGCCTTTGTAGAGGAGTCTGTTATTTAGTGCTCACTTGGACTCTATCTAATCTCTATTTCACCTGCTGCAACTTTATCTCTTACACAATGAATATCATCTCAATATGCTTTGTTTTAGTAGGAAGGACTAGATTAGAAGCCATTGCAGCGGCTTTAACGTAATCACTATAGTAGTGGGGGAAGAAAATTAATTTTTTTTGGGCACAGAAGAGAGCCATGTGAGTTCAATGAAATTTAGAGTTAGTGCCCCGTACTCTCATTCTGCAATGGACCTAGCAATAACATGTGCTTCTTTGAACACCTGAAGATTATGTTTCCAGCAACAAATACACAAATTCCACAAATTGACTTTGTATCATCAGCATCACAATCCCAATTTGCATCACTATTGCAACTAATTCATAGGCTAAACCTATATTAAATTCAAGTTCATGAATTATGGTTTCTTTTAAGTATCCTAGCGCTCATTTACATGCATTCCAGTGCTCCTTCATTGGTTTTGCCATGAATTGGCTTATCCTATTAACTGCATTGTTGCATACTGTAAGCAACCAATTACACTTCTGTAAAGTTTTGCATTCTGAAATTATGTTTCTGATTCTTTGCTCAGCTTTGTACTTGGACACAAAGGTGTAGTGACTCGTTTGCAATTTATCATATTTACCCTTTCAAGTATATCATGGATATACTTGCTTTGGGACAGAAACAAAACATTCTCAGTACTAACTGCTTCTATTCCTAGAAACAAGTGTAATTGTCCTAGGTCTTTCAATTCAAAGGCTTCATCAAGCTGCTTTATTGTTGCTTCAATTAGAGATTTACTGCTACCGGTCATCATAATATCATAGCAAGAACGACCCACCTTCTATTCTTTTATAGAACAGATAGATGTCTGAATTTGAGCTCTTGAAGTTCCAACATTCCAAAGAAATTTTAATTTTGTTATACCAAGTTCTTGGAACCTGTTTTAACCCATATAGTGCTTTGTTAACTTGCATACATGGTAAGGCTTATTTTGATCAATGAAATAGTCTGGATGGCTCATGTACACAGTTTCAGCCAAGTCTCCATTCAAAAAGGCATTTGTCACATCCACTTGTCTTATCTCCCACTTCTTTATTACTGTCAACGTGAGAACAATTCTTATGGTTGTTGCTTTAATCACTGGACTGAAGGTTTCGTTGAAGTTCAATTCTTGGAGTTTGATGGAAATCTTTAGCCACTAGTCTTGCTGTATAGCTTGCAACATTTTCATCAGGATTCTCTTTGATTCTAAACACCCATTTGCTTCCAGCTATCTTGTATTCACATTTACAAGGCACTAGAGTCCAAGTACCATTCTTTATAAGTGCATTGTATTCTTCTTTCATGGCTTTCTTCCAATTACGATCTTTGAAAGCAAACTGAGGATTTCTTGGCAATTGATGCGTGATATTGATGTTATAGATTTTTGGTTTGAAGATGCCAGCTTTGGCCTTGCTATCATGGGGTGAATGGAAACTAGCTTGTTTTGAATTTGAGGTTCTGTGTTTGAAGGAATAGGTTTTGGGTAAAATGAAGAACGTGACTCTGTTGACTAGCTGGTGTTTGATCAAGGTCTGGTGCTTGTGCATTATCTGGTTCAATTTCAGAACAATGCTGAGAGTTTCTGATGAGTGTTCACTTTCTTCCATGCAATTTGAATTAAGATTTCTGTAATGAAAGCTCAGATAGAAGAATTGATTGACTAGGGGACTGCATTAGCTTTAGAACTTTTACACAGAATGTTTCATCATCTTTGAAAGAAAAATTTAGTTCATTGAATTTGACATGTCTAGACGCATAAATTCTTTCAGAATGATTCAAACATAAATAACCTTTAAGTAAAGGGCTTACACCTAGCAAGTCACATTCGGATGAGTGAAAATCAAACTTTGACCAAGCACAGATCTGGTTTGGTTTTGAATAAACTCTCACACGGTGTTTTATTACTCAAATTAGGTGCTGATGTTCTGTTATTAGATAAACTGCATTATTAAATGCTTCACATCAGAATTTTAGGGGAATATATGCTTGAGGAAGCGGTGATAGTTCTACTTCTGTTACGTGCCTCTGCTTCCTTTCTGCCTTTCCATTATAGCAGCTAGTGTATGAACAAAAGTATCTCAAATTTATACCTTCTTATTTTAGAAAACTTTAAAAGGCCCTAGACCCTCCACCTATGTCATATTGAAAAGCTTTAATTTTTTTTTATTCAAATACTCTTCAAAATGAAATTTGTATAATCATCAACAAAAACAATATAGTAATACTGCGTTTTGTTCGAGGATAAAGATGCCGTTCCCCACAGGTATGAATGAATAAGTTCAAGAGATTCCTTTGGTTTAGTTTCGGTGGATTTAAAGTTTTGTTTATGTGATTTTCTAAGTTGGCAGGTGATACTGAAATCAAGAGTCTCTTTTCCATTAGAAAATAAAACATTCCATGATTTCAATGTGTTCTTGAGTGTTGTTACATTAGGATGTCATAATCTCTCCTATGCCAAATGCTAGAACAACTATCAGCCCTCAAGACAATTTCATTTGACTCTACTGACTCTGAACTGACAATTGATGACATTGACCTATATCTATTTGACCGAACTAACTTTGGAGACAATAAAGACAGCATGAATTGAGGCTTTGAACTGACAGAAACTTTTGGCGCACAAAAGACTTGATTCTGTGACTCTTGGTGAAAATGAATCTGGATTTGGTTGATTGGTCTGTATAACCCTCCTTTAGCTGCTCCTTGAAGCAGTGATCTCCACTCTTGCTTCTCCTTAATTGTACACAAGTTATCATAGAAAAGCATAAACACATTATTATCTTGTAATAATTTAAAAATACTGATCAAGTTCTTCGTTATTTCAGGAACATAGAGGACTTGATTTATATGCAGTGAGTGTTAGTGTGTGAATGAGGAATATTAAGACCAATATTGCCAATATGAGATATCCTGATTTTGTTTCCATTACCTACTGAAAGATGATTCTCAGCAGAATACTCATTTGCAATATTCAGAATGCTCAGATTGCTCAGATTGTTGGTAATGTGGTTGGTTACCCTACTGTCAAATGTACTAAGAGTTATCTGTTGAGCTCCAAGTGTTGCAATATAAGCTTTCTTTTTCTCCCCTTTGTTTGGTGGCTGAGGTTGACAAATCTGTGCCAGCAACTAGCTGCTACATGCCCAATTTTGTTACAAAGCTAACGTGTAGGCTTGTTTACTTTAGCACCTCTTCCTCTGCCTCTGCCATATGCTCCCTGATCTGCATATCCTAGATTAGAGTTCATCTGCACTTGATTGTCGAAATTGTTACTCCCTTATCCTGAGTAAGGTAGCCTGGCATTTTTGATTCCAGCTTTTCCTGTAATTGTTTCCAGCGTTAGCATAACTAGCTGAGCGTTTTGACAGAGTATTTGTCCTGGAAACCTTGCAGTCCTTCTCTAATCTGCTCTCATAGATCAAGAAGGATACGTATACTTCTTCTGGTGTTGAACAGGTTACAATAGAACTGATATTCACCACTACTGCATTATAGACAGGACCTAACCCTTTCATGAGTAGCATAATAAACTCCTTATCGGTGACCTCATTTCCTATAGCCCTTAAACTATCCGCAAGTATTTTGATCCTGTGATAATAGTTATGCATTCCAATTCCATCTTTCTTGGTGCTTGAAATTTCTGACCTAAGTTGCACGGTTCTAGCTATAGTTTGTGCAGAGACCTGATTTTCAAGTGTTGTTCATACCTCAAGGCAGATTTGCATTGGATAGTTGTGCTAAGAACACTTTCTGTAAGCGAAGACAGCAGCCATCCCATCAAAGTCCGATCCTGCTTTCTCCATGCCTGGTATTCTGGATTAATGTATGTTATAGTTTCCTGGTTCTCACTGATCATCATATTCAGCTTTCTTACTTTCATTTATGAATTCCTCTAAATCATTTGCACGAGTGCTTGGCAGTACCTGTGCTTTCCATAAGATAAAATTGTTGTTTGTTAGTTTAATCGGTGCTGAGAAAACAAAAAAAAGTATTAATTGGCAACGATTTTGTGATGTTTTACCTACTCGCAGCCATGATTGAGCTTCAAAGTGTCTCTGATACCAACTTGAAGAATAAGAAAGAACACTGTTCAATTGATATTTTCTTTAATCCAATGACTTAACCACGATTACAGGTTTATATACACTAAGATTAGCTTAGCTAAAAAATCTAACTAATTACACTTTAATCAATTGCTAATCGTTCTAGAAGGAACGAAAAAAATATATGTGCGCAAAAATTTAAAAAGGCTAACAAAATTCATCGAAGCTAACATCACTGCAGCTGTTGTGTACATCTGCACAAACAAAGCATTCTCATTTTGAATAACAAGGGATGAAATGCCCTATGACTTGGATTATGAGCTGGCATTCCTGTTGTTGGGCTTCTGCGCTTGTTTCCAGCAAGTTTAGAAAGCTTTCTTCTTCTGCAACTTCAACACCATAGACTATCAGATTGGCTGATGGTCCCTCTCGTTAGAAAACGAAAACTTAGAAATAATTATTTATTTTTCCTCTTGTGCAATCATAATCGTTCTTTTTCCCATGATTTACTGGTTTTTTTCGGTTGTATGTGTTTGGGTTTATCATTGAACTGTTTTCATATTAAATATTTAATTCATATAAGTCTAGAAATCTCACTTCTTCATTTTTTTTTTTTTATTTGATTCAAGATAGGTATGATCTTATAACATATTCAAACGTTCATACGATCTTTTTAGGTCAGTTTTTGTTTTTTTATAAGAATAAGCATTTGCAAATTAGATTACATTGAGTCAAAATTTTAATTTATTTCGTATATTACATATTGTTTTTAAAGCAATTTAATCCAATCCGCATAATGTGTATTGAATTGAATTTTTGACTTAAATTTAAAAGTAAAATTTAAAATTAAAATTTAAATATATGAGCATTTTAAATTAAATCATACCTAGATTTAAAAAGAATAAAAATATAATTTATCATTCAAATAAATTAATCAATTCATAATATATTTAATATTTTTTTATATTAAAATAATTACATCATTTTTTACTATTAAACATTATTTAACTATTTTTTATCATTTTTTTTTAGATTTTGATAAAAAAAATAATAAAAATCAATTAAAAATAGAATGAAAAAGATAAGACTAATATAAAAAAAATAATATTTTTTTATATTTATGTAAAAATTATACAAATTGACGGATTGAATTTAATTCAATTCACAATTCAATCCATAAATCTATAAATGACGAATTATAAAATTACAGTCTGCAAGTCATTTCAAATTGCATAAATTAATAAATTAGATAGATTGAAATTTGTTCCACCCTAATTTTTTTTTTTTTTCATTTTTTACGTTATTTTTTAACCCTTTTTTTGTTATACAATATTTAAAATAACATATTTTGCCAATAAATTTTATAAGCTTGAAACTTATAAGAATAATAACTCTCTAATTTTAAAATTAGCTACATATTTAAAATAATTTTTTAAATTTGTATATAAAATAGTATTAAAAATATAAAAAATTTTATATAAACTATCTTGTACAAATTAATTCATACCACTTTTTAGATTGTTACTATCATTCAACAATATTAGTAACCCAAAAAAATATAAATTGATATTCATCTCTTTCACAATCCTTATATTAGAATTAGATGAATTGTTATGTCTATTTTTTACAATTTACAATTTAAAAAATTTAACATACAATTTGAAATTTTAACATAATTTCTAAAATTTAGAATATTTAAAAGTTTTAAAATAAAAATAAAAATAATATTACAAATATAATATATTATATTTTTATTTGAACTTATTATTTATTATTATTAATTATATTAATGTTACATTTACACAAATTAATATTGTTATGTAATAAAATGTGTATATTTGATTATATTAACCTTTTAAAAGTAAATTTATTAAAACCTTTGACAACATTTTAACCCCGTTATAGTAACCGTTATTTCATAGGATAACACATTTATCCCCGTTGAATATATAACCCTCTTCCAATCTACAAGGGCGTAGTAGACAGAAAGCTGATACTGTAGGAGCTGCCAGCGTGAGCGCAAGCGATGGCTATCAGTGTTTCCACTCTTCTACGGCGTTTTTTTCTCTCCTCCTTCCCTTCAAAATTTACGTCCTTGCTACTTCTTCAAAATTTGGTGCCCGCTTTGTTTTCAATGTATGCTGGTGATTTGGATTTATCTTCTGCAAGAAAATTGTTTGATTCTGTGGTGGAAAAGAATACGTATATCTGGAATGCTATGATATTTGCTTATAGACAGAGCAAGAAATTTTTTGAAGCTTTTGAGATATTCGGGCACATGGTTCGAGCTGAAATGAAGCTTGATTTGGTGACTTTTGTGTCCACCATTTCCTCATCCAAAGAACATATTGGCGTTAAGTGTGGTGAATCCCTTAATGCTTTTATCATAAAGTATGGCTTGGAGAATCAGCCTTCTGTGTTGACAGCTCTCTTATCAATATATGCCAAGCTCCGCAATGCTAATTCTGCCAAGCTCTTATTTGACCAGATTCCCAATAGAAATATCCTATCATGAAATGCAATGATTTGTGCGTAATGCACTTTGGGATGAAGTTTAGCTGTATTTTGCCAAAAGCAGCTTCCAAGGGTCAACCCGGATAGAGTTTCCATTATTAGTGTCCTTTCGGCTATCCCCAAACTGGAGGCTCCAGTTTTACTTGGTAAATCTGCTCATGCATTTAGTCTGATAAAGGGTATAGTCTCAAACCTAGATGATTTATTCTGATTGAGGTCAACTCTCCTATAGCTTTAAGATATTTAACAGAATGTTTAGAAGTCCAGTATCATGGAATAATTTAATATTCGGGTGTGTACACAGTGGAGAAGTGGAAGAGGCAGTTAGCCTTCTTCAGCAGACGCGGAAAGAGGAAGCAGAGCGGACATGCTCACCCTGACAAGCACTCTCTCTAGTTTCAAAGAGAGTAAAAATCTGAAGCAAGGAATGGCTATTCATGGTCAAGTTATCAAAAGCGTAGTGTCTCAGATGTTACTGAATGAATGCACTTATAACCATGTATTGAAACTGTGGAAGTCTTAACGATAGGAGGTTATTCTTTAAAGCGTGCATATGAAGACTCTGGTATCTTGGAATGCTCTTATAACTGGCCATCCATATCAAAACTTACAGAATGAGGTTTTAGTCATGTTTGGACAAATGAAAAAGGAGGGTCAGAAACATAATCATGTAACCTAGCTAAATTTGTTGCCAGTATTCTCTACCCAGGTGCAGGGTAAATCTGTTCATGCTTCTGCAGTTAGAGCAGGAATTTCCAAGAAACTACTGTGGTTACATCTCTCATATTTATGTATGTTGGATTTGAAAATACAAAATTGTATTATTATAAATGAGGGACAAGTGGGAAGTCTTTCCGTGGAACTCTATTATGTCTGTGACTGTCCAAACAACAAGCAGTTGCCTTCTTCACTGAACTTCTTTGCATGGAGCTGGAACCTGATAATGTAACAGTTTTAAGCTTAATTTCAGCTTATGCTCAATTGAATAGCCTGATTGTTATTCACTCAGTAATGGCTTTTGCAATACACAAGGGCTTTTATAAGGATGTGGCTGTTAGCAATGTCTCATAGATTCATATGTAAGACGAGGAAATATTTTTGAAGCGAATAAGTTATTTGGAGGCTTGCTTGCAAAGGATGTTGTCTCCTGGGGCGCGATGATTTATGGGTATGGACTGTTTGGGGATGGTGAGGCTGCCCTTGATATGCAACTTTCAGGGGTTCCACCTGATGAAATTACATAGTTACGTGTCTTATCAGCTTGGTTAGTTGAACAACAGGGTTAGTTGAACAAAGCCGGATGTTGTTCAACTCTATGGTAGAACACGGGTTATCACCAAATATGAAGCACTAGGCTTGCATAGTAGACCTTCTTGGGAGAACTGGTAACTTGACTTTGTTATTGGGTGCTTGTAGAATCCATGGCAATGTTGAACTTGGTGAGAAAATGAGTAGGATGCTCTTTGATATGTGCTCTGAAAATGTGGGATCATATGTGATACCGCACAATATCTATGGACCAGCAAAAAGGAGGGAAGATGCCAATAGAGTGAGGTCCTGTATGGAAAGAAACAGATTGAAAAAATTTCCTGGTTTTAGTTTAGTTGGAGATGAATATCCATGAACTTTAGTACTAAAGTATCGTCTGACTAGATGAGCATCAGTTTCAGAAGTGACATTCCTGCAAGTAATATTGAGCAGTTTCTTGACATAACTATAAAGTGATGTTGAGCAAAGAAGCTGAAGCGCCCTGAACCCTTGCAGTAACGATACATTGAGCTCATTGTGTCTCAGTGACGGGACGCATTTGGGTGATGTGAAGATTTGACTGCCTGAAATTTTATCGGGGAAGTGATCGAACATGAGAGAAGAAAACATTCCAGATTCAATTGAAATAAAGTCGCTGTCCTGGAGCTACCGTTTTGCAAAATAGGGCTGAACATGAATAACCGTCAAAGTGTCGTGTTCAACTAAAATTGGTAATTCAGGATTATAATACGATTATTTCGACAAAAATTGGATACTTAAATTTAAAAATTTTAATACAAATAATAAATAAGTTGTATTCGTATTACAAGATTAATAATTATATCGAACTTAAATTTGATCTTCTTAATTTATTTATGAGATAATTAAGACAAATTAATTAAATAAATAATTATTTTTAAATAAATAATCGTATTTAAATAAAAAATTATTTAATATAATAATTTTATTTATTAATATTTTGATATTTATTTTATATTTAAATAAATAATTAATTAAAAAAATTAAATTTTATATTAATAAATTAAATAAATTAAATTAAATTAATGATTTAATTGTATTATATTGTGTCATTTATTAAATATATAAATAATATTATTATGACATAAATAATAAATAAATAACACGATTAATAAATAAATTGTATTTGAATTAAAAATTTATAATATAATTAATAAATAAATTAAATTTAAATTAATTAAAAAAATATTATAAATTTATTAATATAATATAAATAAGATACGATTATATAAGAGACATATGTAACCACTTTTGTTTCCTAAAAATACCCTCGTAACATCATATTCACGCTTCTTGTTGTGTTAGTGAATAAATCATAATTATTAGCTTAATCTGCTTTAGATAAGAATGCCACCTACACTAGACACCTGTTATATACGCATAGGCTAGGCAATCATTGGTGAGCTGTCCATGAAATATCCAGAGCATTCATCCATCTTTGGAAAGCTGTATATAAAGCCAATGAACATACTGTATTGCGCAACCAGTGGCAATATAATAAAACTACATTTCTTCATCTTTACTCCTTTATTGTATTTTAACCTGTTGTCTTAAAAGGATTATTATTGCTTTTTAAATAAAATAATTTTACTGATGAGCGTAAACTCATATTCTATTAAATATTAGCATTATATATCTGGTGTGAGAGCATAGTTGCTTGCCCCTTTGCCTACTTCATGAAGCTATTTAGCCTATTCTTTTCAATTTTCTTTCTTTCCTTTTACGATTTTTTTTTTATAGAATTAAGCTCAAATTTAAATTAAATAAATTAAAACTTTGTTTTATCTTATAATACATTAATGTTTCAATAAATTTGATGATTAGTAGATATATTTTTGAAAAAATGTTAAAAAAAATATTAAAAAGAAAATTCTATATAAGCTAAATTAATAATTAATTTAATTTAATAAATGATGCATAAGTCTTGAAACACACAGTAAGATTGCTGCTGTAGCATTAGTCTCACACTTTCTTCCCTCCTAATAAATTTGCTGGTATCGAGAAGCCATAGCCCATCTGCTCCCATCTTGCAAACAGAAAAAGAATCTTTCCATTATTTTAGAATCATTGGTTTTATTTTGCATTTATGCCCAGTTTTGAGAAAATTAGCGAGTGTCTCACGCTCTTTACCTCTAAATTTTATATTTCCTTTTACATTTCCAAATGTTTATTTCGTGCGTTACATGTAGTGTTAAGATGGATGATATATTATTAATTTTGTGCGGTCAATAAAATGTATCTGTTAATTCTGCTGATGTTCCATTAATTAATTTTTACTTGTGTTGATCATTTTGCTTCCATTTCAATATGTGAACCGGTACCTTTGATACTCTATTTTTTTTTTTTAATTTTTTATTTAACGTTTAGTTTAATGAACTTTGGGTGTTAGGGATAACTGAATGCGGATTTCGAATAGCTATTTTAATATTTGTGAACGATGATGCATAGCAGTAGGACTTTCTTCAATCTCTGATAATGCTAGCAATCTTCGAGTTAGATTGAGAGGATCTGCCCCGACCCTTTTGAAGAATTTGGAACGAATTCTGTATGGTAATTTTGTCTTCAATCAAATTTCATAGATCTCATTAGTATAATGGTTAGAAATAAACACATACAACCTCATACTTTCATTATTTTCACAAAATGAGACAGTTTCGTGCTTTTTTAACACATTTAAATAGTCGTATGCATTATATTTATATATTCATACGCATCAAAATTATCTACACATAAAAGTAAATTATAACAAAATCAGAGCCCATCTTGTATGCACACAACAAATCTAACCTCTAATAACGAAACTTTCAACTACATGAACTCATTATAACCAGAAAAAAAAGAGAAAATTAGGGAAAAAGAGTGAGCTTACATCTTAATAAGTGAATTTAAGGTTAATTATATTCTTCAAATTCAGCTATAGCAAAAATTCCAGAAGGTCACAATGATTTTATAAGTACTCACGCCGTAGCAAAAATCCAAGCATTTTCTTGCTGCAGCGGCACATCAATTTCCACTGTAGTGAAAAAGGCAGATCTCCCTTGAATTTTGTGCTCTAATTCTTACTCTATAAATATCAAGCTTAGGGTTTTATGCAGGGGACATTAGCCGCCAAAACATATTCAAGACAAGAAGAATCTTTGCTACCTAGTGACTCTGAAAAGAGGAGGAATTAACAAGAAGCAAGGAGGAATAGCGAGCATAAAAAGAGGACTTCATAAGAGTTTGCCTTAATTTTTGTTATTCCTTATCTTGTTTTAACCAATGGTTGTCTGCTTAATTCTTCTTGTACGAGAGTTGAACATGGTTAGTGGTTAAATTCTTGTATCTAAGGGCTATATAGATGAAGCTACTGCAAGAGATGTTCAATTTTTGTTGAGAGTTATTAGTGAATATTTAGTTCAATCTATCATGAATGTTGTAAGTCTTCTTTCAAGATACTGTGTTTGTGACATTTATTTTCAAGCAACAAAAAAATTCTTAGATATGTCAAGAGGGTGGTTGATTATGGTTTAAAGTTCAGTCAAGTTAAAAATTTCTGTCTCCATGGTTATACTGATCGTGATTGGGCTAGTTATGTCGATGACATGAGAAATACTTCAGCTTATTATTTTAGCTTTGGTTCTAGTGTCTTTTCATGGTGTTCTAAGAAGTAAGAAGTCATAGCTTAATCTACAGTAGAAGCAAATTAGGTAGCTGCTGATGTTGCAGTGAATCAAGCTTTCTGGATCAAGAAATTATGGTAGACTTGCTTATGAAGAAAGAAGAAAGTACATAAATATTTGTGAACAACCAAGCTACAATTTCAATTGCAAAAAAATCCAGTGTTTCATAGCAAAACAAAACATTTCATGTTGAAACTCTATCTCCTGAGAGAGGTACAATAAAAAGGGAGAAATACAGCTGATCTACTACAAAATAGAAAATCAAAATGCTGACATCTTAATCAAGGCACTTCTTAAGGCTAGGTATGAGTTCTTGAGACAAAGGCTTGGAATATGCAGCTCCAAAGGCCAAAGACTGTTGAATACAATACCTTAGGAGTTGCTGGTGTAGAACTATTGCTGATACTGATATGTTGCTGACAAGGATGCTGACGTGGCTCAAGGTCTGCTGGCAGCTTGTGAAACATATGCTGCAAATGAAGAGAAAAACAAAAAATTCAATTAGCAAAACATGGTGAAGACCTGGTTTGTAGTTGTTTGTAACTAGCAATCATGATCTTAATGCCAAAATATTATCTATTTTATGCTCGTTTTAATTTACATTTTTGCTGTGTAAATTGAAGTTTATGATTAAATAAATTATATAACTTTAGCAATTAAAAAAAAAATTCTTGCCCTTTACTTTATATTCAAGATCGTTGGTGTCTATATTTAAGGTCAGGAAATAATTAAAGTTTTCAAAACAGCAGTTCCTATAAAGAGATAAACTAGCTTTAAAAGTAAAGATATTATCTCCGACATATCCTTTTGTAGTTATGGACCACTAAAAAAAGAGATATTCTAAGAGAACCATTTAAAGGCCATACAATTATGAAAAGTAGCCAAAAGGTACCATGTAATCTCAAATACTCTATTATAACATGTCACATGGCATACAAACAGAATAAGATAAAGTAAATCAACCCTAAAAACCATGTTGCTATAAACCCATCTCAAGGAATAAAAAATAAAAATATTTTTTTGTAGGATAAAAGATAAAATTAGGGTAACTTGGGATATTTGGACCAATAAAATCCAAGCATGACCTTACCAGGTAATCATACTTTTCTTGCAAAGGAAAGGTAATTTATCACAACTCAACTCAACTCACACTTTCACTTATTTTCCTCCTCTTTTCCTGCTAGAGCCTTTTTCTCAACTTTGATAGAACTCTAATGGCCCTTATACGTACACTCTTTCCTAACTTAAGCATTGCAGTGGATTTAATGAAAAAGCTTGGACTCCTCTCTCTAACTTCATATTATGGTTGGAAGAGAAGAAAGATGAAGACCAAGAGGTGGGACATGATGAACAGTTACCATACCTGCTCATAAACAGTGTAATCCGGCCTCAAGAAAAAATTATCAAAGCAATAAATAAAGTAGAGGGAAATATTTGGACTTGAGGTAAGAAGAAGACTTGTTTTGTTACTTGTAAGCTTGGATCTCTCTCTTTATCCCTTTCAGTGGTTTCCACCAAATGAAAAATACTATTATGTCGGCATGTGAAAAGTTTTGCGCATCAACCATGGCAAAATCTCAACTTGCCTATTCATGGTAGCGGAAATGTAGGTCATTTCTCTCTTTGGTGAGCTGTTCCATGATAATGTTCTCCATAAATAAGGTATACGGCTTAAGTAATTTTGTTTGAGGAATGGAGGTCTGAAATGATACCAAAATGTTAAATTACGGGCACGAATTGTTATTCTCATGTTGAAATCAGACGTCTACCTCTGATGTTGAGGACGAAGTATGAAAAAATATCAGGATACAATTACAATTTTACTAACCTTGGCTTGATGCAGCTACCATATCTGGAAATGTTCCTGGAAACACAATCCGTCATGTCGTGCACGTAAACATTTCATTGCGTGCTCCGACCAGAAAAAAATTTCCAGGTCCTGCGGGACCTATTAAAGTCGCAGCGTGAATAGCTGGGAAAGTGTGACAGAAAGACATGACGGGAGTAGATAATGCAAGGTATCACCAGTGGCCGGTGCAGACTGCAGAGGAAGCAGTGAAGAATCTATAAAATTGCCCAAATCTGTGAACAGATCATTGACAGTCAACGGTCATTTAATTTAGATTTTCCATTATCAGATTACATGGTATAGAATTAATAGATAGCACATAATATAATAATGCCATGAACATGGAAATGGCAGCAGATCGGAGCCCATGAAAATGTTCTCAGAGAATGAATCGAGAATCGATAACTATCATCATCGATTTTTTATGAGTGACCAATCGATTAGTTTAAAAACAAGGAAAAAAAGATATATCAATTCGTAGAGGGTGTAAATGTAAGATTAATACGTTCTTCAATCTTCAGTCACGATATATTTAGTTTGTCTTCAAAATAAACAAGATTATTCATGTAGCGAGTCATTTATATATTAATAAGAACATATATATTCATATATATTAATCATATATTAGTTTATGTTTTAACCATAGAATTATTATTAGTTACCTTTTTTTAAAAAAATATATATATTTTACAATTATTTCTCTGTCACTTTTTTATAGCTTTGACTTTTTCTTTTTATAACAAATTACAATTTCATAATTGAAAATTCGGTAACATATTAGCCCTACCCATTAAAACGGTTCGTATTATTGTCCACAAAACAGGGTTGAGATGGTTTGAATTAGTCAATCAAAGAATATCCAAAAGTACATCAATTAAAAATGTTTAGTAGCACATCTTAATTAATTAAGCATTGCACAGTTATGTTGCTGTGAGTAATAGTACCTATATTTGTTTTTTCTTTCTTTAATTTCGAATAAAATTAAGTTTTAGTTATTTAAATATTTTAAAGTATTTTATTTTTTAACTTAACTCAGAAAATTTAGTAATTTTTGACTTAATGCTGAAATTTTAGTTCTAAATAAATTCATATTTTTCCTTGACATTAATATTTTATGCATAAATTGGTTCCATAATATGGGTATTCTAATGGAATAAAGTTGGGTGATTACAGCATAAAATTATTCGCATCACGACATATAATAAAATGAGCTCTCTTCTAAAGTAAGTCGGCGATGTGACGAAGATAGAATATTGTAGTACGAAAGAAAAGAAAAACATTGCCATATAAATAGAATAGAAGAAAAACGCTACTAAGTCTTACAAGACTTGGTGAAGTCCAAAATTTTTTTGAAAAAAGATTTTAAATATTATATAGATTTTGTCTTCTCTCGATAGTTGATGGGATTGGCAAAATTTTCATTGACTTGGTCAAACTTTTATGATAATTGTTTTTTATTACTTGAAAATATAAAAAAATAAAATAAAAATAATGTCGACTTTTTGACATATAATTTTTAATATTTAAATCAGACATAAAATTTTAAAAAAATAAAAATAAAATTATAATTAAAAATAAAAAAAGTGAATAACTACCAATTCAAGATAGATGTGCCAATGATTGCTCTATTTAATCTCTATTAGAATGAAAAGTGTGTTGGTGATTACTTTGTTTAATTCCTATCACAATGAAAGGATATAGACATTTATAGTAGTAGATAGCACGTTATTCGTACTTTCACACGTGTAGTTATTAGAGAACAAAAAATTTGTGTTAGTCGAAATTAACATCAGATAATAAATTATTGCTTTATCATTGCCTATAGGATAGAATTGACATAATACTTATTTAAACTGTAGCTTATTTAGTACTAAAATTTGAATATAATTTTATAATTTTACGATGACCTTTTGATTAGTGTAACCCCTCTTTGCCATTCATACTTTTAAATTAAAATCTAAATAAGGTTAGGATCATTATTCTTGACTCAAAACTTTATCGTAAAAAGTTATGATCGAATAAAGCATGATTATAACTAAAATATGAAAAAATAAATACAAAATTAAAAATATAGATTTTACATGAAAAACTTTTAATTAAGATAAAAATTATAGAGTAAGATAGAAATATTTTATTATAAATAAAAATAAGAATTATAACTTCCTTTTATTATATAATAAAACAATAATATTATTCTATCTATTAATAAAAGATAATTCTTTCTCACTTCTTTTTTTTTTTACACTAAAAATTTAAGAATCTCTCGCCCTATAAATACTTATAAATAGAAAGTATTTATAAATTAAAAAACTTGTTTACTAAATTGACTACTTCAAAAGGTTTACATCATAATAATAGTTTTTAAAAAAAGTTTTTATCAAACTTTCAAAGAAAACTTTATCAACCTTTTACAAAAGGTTCTACCAAATTTTCTAAAAAAATTTCACAAAACTTTTATAAGAAATTTAAGTTTATGAGTTCAAAACAATCGAAGAAACTTGACGCTAATAAGAGTGGGAATGACTTCCATTGACAACAGAAATTTTGGGTGACTCCAGGGAGTTTGTTCTCCGCGTGAAAGTCCATTTTGCATCCCGAATGCTAGGGATGTTGTGGCGTTGACAAAGACTAACCGAAACAGCATCATCGATTCTTACCCAACAATACTTAATAAATTTGCCTTGAAGGAAGTGGCATATGTAATCAATAGCCTGAAAAATGAAAGAGAGAGAGAGAAGCTGTAGGATATAGCTGACGATAGTTCGAAAATACAATTATGGCCGGAGCATTGAATCAGTCAATAGTCAATTTCGATGAAGATACTGTGCAATTCAAGCTGGAACAAGAACTATGTCTATAATTTACTCCCCTTCAAAAGTAAGCGTCGACAGCATATACGCCTAATACTATATCGCTAAAAACAGTACAACTAGCTGGCTCCCAAACCAGATGGGACGGTACTAGTAGAAGTCCTGTTCTCTATAAAACCTGTCCTTTCCCATTCCTCCGAAGTAAATGAAATGTGTAGTTTCAAATCCTCGGATCAAAATGGAAGATTCATTTACAATCGAACTCAAAGCACTTCTCAACCATGACTATGAAGAAGAACAAGGAATCATGGTCTCGGCTTTGAAGAAGGTAATCACAAGCCACAACAATATTCACCATGAGCAAGCTGATGATGCTGATCAGGGTTCTACCTCACTCTTTTCTTTAACTAGTCATCGTGGGACCAATGATGACGCAACGTTGACCATCCCAGATGGTGAAACATGTCAGTCATGCAACTTCGAGGGTTGTCTTGGCTGCAACTTTTTCCCGTATATCGAAGATACAATTATGATTACAAATGAAGAGAAACATGAAGATGAAAATGAAAAAAAGAAGAAGTACAGAGACCATGGGGGAAATGGGCAGCTGAGATTCGAGACCCTCAACGATCCGTACGGGTGTGGCTTGGCACATTTGGGACAGCAGAGGCTGCAGCCAGGGCTTATGATAGGGCAGCCATTGAGTTCAGGGGACTAAAAGCAAAGATTAATTTTCCATTATCAGATTATATTGTAAAGAATAATAGCAAAGAGCATAAACGTCAAAACAAGGTGCTAAAGACAAAGATGACATCAAAGAACAAGTAGGGCAATGCAGAGACCATGTTAACGGCAGGATAGAGCTGCTGCTGCTGTAAGTTGCAAAGAGAATAAGGATGAGATGAATTTAGAACTAGCATCCAAAATGAATGTCAGGGATATAATTACTTGAGCGTAGTTAACTACTTGAGTCAGCTTATATAATATCCATGTCGTCTTCTAGTGTCAAGACAGATATGGTTTATGCCCTACCCTAGTAACTTCAGACAAGGCAAAACGGTTTGCCTTGACAGTAAATATATATGGTGCGCACGCTGTAGTCAATCAAATTTGGGTGGAAATATATTTCGGTGTGAAGTTGACTAACTTCAGTCGAAATTAGAATTGCCAGTATACATGAAACTTAGGAAAAGCAAGGATCAATAAATAATGACATAATGTTATCCAGTTCAATATGCCCAATTGCTCCTATATTTTTTAATCCGTAATGTTAAAAATCTTAAATTTTCTTTGAACTTTAAAATTTTAGGTGATGTGATTCACTAAAAGAAAATTATATTTATTTTTATTTTATTTTATTTTATGAGTATTCAATAAATAAAGTGATATAAAATTACTAATTTAATTAATATATAGTTCAAAATTTAAAAAAAAAAATTAAAATTTTTATTATAGTCAATTTAATTGATGTCAACATTGAAAATTGGCCTCTTTATTTCAAATGGTTTGATATGATATCCGTTATTGGATATCTAATTTAACATTCACCACCCCACGAACATTCATATATGCGACTATAATATTTTTAATATTTTTTTGGGGGGCCGACGGGACAAAATTATTTTATGTGCTTGGACCCAACACCGAAAGTACAATTAGATGAAAAAGAATTTAGAGTGATGATATTTAATTACATCCTATTAATTTTACTAATGCCTATAAAACTTTTAAAAATTATAATATTTTATAAATTAGTTTATATAATATCACGAAATCTGTAATGTTCATAGATTTCCTGCCTCCCTTAATGCATCTTCTATATCATAAATTAAATTTTTCTTTTTGTATTTATCATGACCCAATTTTGTCTTCTGTAAATTTTATTCATGATCGAGGTGTCAAATTTGTGATAGTGACATGAGGCTTAATTTTCAAATCATTCTACCAAAATTGTTTCATAAGTTTGTTTCTTAGCTCAAGGCGCCGAATTTTAATAGCGATGTGTCTATATTTTCAAATGAACCATTAGGGTAATTTTGACAAACTTACAAATAATATAGGTGTTTACTATTTTTTTTTTTACCTTTGCTAAGCTAGTTTACATAGATGTTACTATTATTTTATCTTTTTATTTACTATAAAAGTGTAACCATTTTCTTTAACTATTAGAAATTATATTAATAATCATTTCTTTGTTTTGCAGGAAAGTTTTGTTGCACTT
>JAWDEX010000020.1:2559413-2570232 GCA_035221805.1 Trichilia hirta | reverse complement strand
TATATATATATATATATATATATAGATAGATAGATAGATAGATAGATAGATAGATAGATAGATAGATAGATAGATAGATACACTAGACGAATACACATACATAGTTGTCTGACAATATACGACATTATACAAAACTTATTAATCACTATTCATAATGCTTACAAAATATCACGTTGTAACATTAGTATATATATATACATCAACTATAAACATAGACCCGTACACCTTAATAACTGCAATGTGTAACATCTTCTTAACTTGTGTCTCTAAATAATAGGATTAACTCACCAAGACTATATCTGCAAAACTGAAGAGTGAAAGGATGAGCCTAGAATGAACTCAATGAGTGAAATAGTAAATTATAAGCAAAGGAACAAAAAAAATAAGTATTAGAACACTCAGCTCACTCTATAAACAAATATCTGAATATAATAAATTTATGATAATAGCACATCTGTAACTTTGGTATTATAGCTTACTATATATTACAGGCAGTCACAATACATATTCTAAGATAGGGATCATATCCATATCTTTAACTCTAAGATAGGGGGTCGAGCCCCGAATTTTTATACATATATGCACGTAGTCTGAATGAAGTATAACTTATCAATAAATCAATAATATATAATTTCAATCATCAAAAGGAGAAATCATAAATCTGACAAGTTCATAAAATTACATATACAAAAATATATCCATAAATAATTGTGACCTTTTCCTGGTCTCTCATAACACAAAATTCTAGCTATTCTCATATTTTAACATATAAAATATATAAATCACATTTAAAACTTAAGATAGTTCATAAGACGTAAAATAGATTAAAAATAAATTCAATCACTTTGTTAATGAAATACCCCAGTGCTCTAGTAGCTTCAGATGGTGATGATGGCGGTGGATCTTGGGATGAGTCTATTATAAATCATTAATAATTAATTAGATTGCAACTCATTTAAGATGTTAAGAAAGAAAAAATTCTTAAATATTTTAATTTGTACATGAATTTATGGAGTACGTTTTGAGGTTGCTTAAATTAAAATATCGTAAATTTGATTCCTACTCATTTTATGCATCATTTTACTATTTAAAGTTATTTTAAAACTTCTATTGTACTATACTGAAAATAAGAAAGGGTCTAAAAATTTTTATTTCATGTCTCTCTATGTTTTTAGTGTATGTGACTTTTTACAGATTTTAATTTTAATTTCTAGAACTTAAGATATAACACTTTTTTTACACCTTGCGCAAAGAGCAATCACTTCAATTCACAGCAAATAAGCATCTTCCAAAATTTACTGGAAACAGTTGCTTAAATGAAAAATTTTGAAACTTTAATATGTTATGACTTGTTGTGTCTACTTTACACATAATTTTACAGCTTATTAATCAAAAATCTATAACTTAACTTAAAAGCTAAAAATCGGACACTGCTCAACAACTTTGTCCATAAATTTACACACACAGCTACTAGCATCTTATTACCCTATTATACATAATCACGACCAGAATCATTCCTATACACATCACATATTGAAATGAGTATTTGAATTTCAATTTGGCTCTTTAAGTTACTGTCCTGATTTAGCCACTTAAAAAAATGCCAAATTCTTTTATGTAAAACATATAAATTCGAGTATATTTGATAACATCGCTAATACTTATCTATTCATTTTACTTTTAGGTCATCAAATCTCATTTGCCCTTCTTTTAACTTTCATTTACAAGCCTAATGTATTTAGTTTATGTGCCAATAATCCTTACCCTCATCATCTATACTAAAACAGGAAATCACACACATCATAGCAAATTTCAACATGACATCCATGTATAACCATGCTTTTATTTGGATAAATACCATAAGCAATATAAAAGAGCTTTTTTTGGCAAACTTTTATACATCAATACACTTTTAGCAAGATAAATTTTAAGCCTAAGCACAGGCATAAACACTACCAACTTACTCAGATCATTTCATGCACTAAAAACTAAAATTTTGTCATATAATTACATATGCATGCATAGTTTTAGTACATAATACTTTCAATTCAATTTTCAAGCAACCTATCGTCATTCGAACACTCAATCACCTCTATTATAATCAAGATATAGCTATAAAATTTTTAAAAAATAACAACTCACAAGTTAGAATTTTTTTACCTTTTTGAAAACATAAATATGAAAAGAAGATTTCTTAAGCTTGTATCTATACTTGACTTCTTTCTTTTCTTCTTTTTCTCCTTTATTTTCTTGCTGGTTTATTTCTTCTTCTTCTTCCTTCTCTAATGGCCGAATGATCCTCCTTGTGTTTTATCTTTCATTTCTCTAAATGGTTCTAGAATAATCAAGAGCGAGAAAGGTTAAAAAAGCTTACTAATAAGCTTAAATTTTTTAATGGGCTTCAAGTACTCATTGGGCCTCGCTTATTTTTTTCATATAGGACAGCAATTATAAAGATATAATGGGCTAGTTTTGGTTAATTTATTTGGCCCAAATTGTGTTTAAATTAGTAGACTCACTATCTAACCCGAATTTACACTTTTCGCGTTGGCACGTTAAGCCCGATTTTTTTATATACTTTGTATTTTATTACTTTCAAGCTTCTCTAGTCAAAAATCTTTTCAAATTTAATAAATTTCCAATTTGATTAATAATACTTAATTTTAATAATTTTAAAAAAATTTCTCGCCATCACAAAATATTTTAGATGCTCACCTCAATTTGGGCTAAGTGCTTAATTAACGAAAATATTAATTAATCAAAAAAAAGCATAGGCATTCTAAAAGCTCTACTTTTAATTTTAGTTAATTATTTAATTAATTAAATAAAGAGTGTAAGTATCTTAAATATCCTACCTCAATGTCAATTAATTGCTTAATTATCAAAAAGATTTTAATTAATAAATTTAACTTAAGGTACGCGTAATAAAACTAAATTTATACATATAAATATCAAATTCATAATTTATGCGATATAACTCAATATGCATAATAAATAAATTAAATAATTAATTCAAGTATTGAAAAAAAAATATGCATAATTAATTTTACATAATAATATAAATTGAATTTATAATTTATTTATTCAAATTAATCATGCACAATACCTTTAATTCATAAACACAACTGAACATGCATTCAATATGAATTTTGATAAAAAAAAAATATAAAAAATTATTTGACCCAATTATAAGGTCTTTTTGAAGAATTTGGGCGCTGGGCTAGCCCCTTTGCAATTCAAACTCTCTCTCTTTCTCTCTCTCTCTCTCTCTCTCTCTTGAAACTCAGATGACCAAATGAATTACATATCGTCAAAGGATCATCTTTAGCCCTTGGCTAGATTGACCCGAACGCGAACGTGATATGTTATCCATGCTTTTCTAGCTCAAATAACGAAATGAATGATATGTCATTTAGGAGTTTTCTTTAATTTTCAGCCACATTATCCTAGACACCAACGCGACATGTCATTCAGAGATTATCTTCAACTTTTAGGCGAGTTGACGTGGACACCAATGAGACCCATATAAGATTTGACTATTTCTCCACCTTTTAGCCATTATTTTTTAATATTTTAAAAATTAAGATTCTCATAGAATTAATTATAAGATGATTTTTAATATAACATAACATCATATTATGTCCAAAAATTGAAAACAAATGAAAATTTTTCACGCACAAGACCTTTTTAGAATTTATAATGATCAAGACAAAGACTTTAAACGCTCCGATATCAATTATAAGGATGCTGGTGTATGTTCTAAATATACTTTATTAATATAATAGTATTAGAATGAAACTTGAAAATGTAAAATTGCACCTCTTGAAGTTTTCCGTCAAATTAAAGAATTTTTAATCCGTTCTAATCTCAATTTGATAGTGTATTTATTTTTTAACGAGACTAGTCAATTTAAAAATTCCAAACCTTTTATTTGTAGACTTTCTCTATTAAGAACTAAAAAAAAAATTTGTAAACATGAGTAATAATTTGGTATATATTGGAATTAATGGTCATAGAATGCAACTCCTAATGACCGAATGCAACAACAACAAACTGCATGAACCACATTCTTACAATAAAATGAGACATCTTCAAAAATAAGTCGGCCATTAGACGAAGATGAATTAATTTATTACGATAGAAACGAAAAACATTGGAATATAAATAAAATAGAATATATAGTTATGAGAAAATGACTTGGCCTTGCTTGACACAAAGATCAAAGCAACGTGAAAGACATCCAGCAGAAATGTTGCTTGAGTCTTGTGCGATCTAATAAATTTGCCTTGACGGAAGTGGGGTATGTAATCAATAGTCTGAAAAGTGAAAGAGATACATAAGCTGCCGGCTGTAGCCGATGGTAGTTCAAGGTAGATATAACAATTTCGATAGATCCATTTCGATGAAGATACTTAATTTGATTGCTGAGTCTGTAATGCAAGCCGGAAACAGAACAGTATCTATTATATTAGAATCAAAAGTTTGGTAATCCATATGATCGGTCGAAACACCAAACTCAATTCTATTTTCAGAGTATACAGTGTTGAATATTGATCATCTGCTTGACTCAGTCAGCTTGAACGTTCTTTCTTTCTTACTCCTTTGGGATATTATTGAATTGAATGTCGAATTAGTTAATTAAATGAACTAATTTTGGTTATATTGTGGTGTTGAAGGCTAATCTCTTCCTAGCTGCGGGTTAAAAGTTTTGTGGCGAGGACATAGTCACAAGTCTTCCCATAAACCCATTATTAACCCCGCGTTCGAGTTTAACATAGATTTGATCAAACTACTTAATTTTAGAAAAACCATACATGAATATAACAAACTAAATTAATAAATATTATCATTTTTTCTTGATTTTGTTATAATCTCAAATGTCCCAGACATGTATATTAATTAACACTCAACAAAATAAAGATTTTGACTTTTTAAAGTTGTAAACTCATTTTTTCACTCAATATAAAGGAAGTAAACCTAACATATGCATTAATAGTGTATTAATCATGTAATTATAAATATTAAATTTAATCTCAATAATAAAAGTTACATAAATTTAATTTAACAGTTAATAAATAATATAAAAAATAGAATTAAGAGACTTTCAATCTCATAACTAAAATTTTTTTTTATAAACTCTCATTATATCTCGAGTAATGTTATATATCTAAATTTTATTTAGTAAATTTGATATTTTATTAACTGGATGATATATTTTCAAAAATTTTAAAATCATTGATTATATTATCTCATTAGTCAATTAATGAACATTGCATTGTCTCCAATGCCCACAAATTTGGACACAAATTCAGAAGGTGTAGCATAAACAACATATTTACATATTTATGTCAATGCGCGTCTGAAAATCGTACGCATATTTAAAAACCACATGCATAGCTGGCTGCCAAGTCACATGGGACTGTCCTCCTGGAAGTCTCATCCTCTATAAAACCTGTCGTGTTCAGCGACATTTTGCAAGTTCATGTTTTATCTTGTTTTTGCTTTTGCGAGCTCGTATTTTCCTTTGTTTGTCTTTGGACTTGAGTCCTAGTTGACTTTTGTTGGGGTATACCCCTCCTACTTTCGTACAGTTTCCCCCTTTTCATAATATTTACTTTTTCCAAAAAAAAAGTGTAGTTTCAAGTCCGTGGATGAAAATGGAAGATTCATATGCGATCCAACCTAAAGCATTTCTCAACCATGACTATGAAGAAGAACAAAGAATCATGGTCTCTGCTTTGAAGCAGGTAATCACGGGACACGATAATATTCAACAGGAGCAAGCTGCTGATGGTGATGATCAGGGCACCACGACAGTATTTCCTTTAACCAGTCATTGTGTCACCAATGATGACACAATGTCGACATTCCCAGATGGCGAAACATGTCAGTTATGCAACTTCGAAGGCTGTCTTGGGTGCAAATTTTTTCCCTCGTAGTGAAGATACAACTATGGTTACAAATGAAGACGAAAACGGGGATGAGAATAAAAGGAAGAAGAAGAAGAAGAAGAACAAGTACAGAGGAGTTCGGAAGAGACCAAGGGGAAAGTGGCCTGCCGAGATTCGAGACCCTCAACGAGCCGTACGCGTGTGGCTTGGCACATTTGGGACAGCAGAGGCTGCAGCCAGAGCATATGATAGGGAAGCCATTGAATTCAGGGAACTGAAAGAGAAGCTTAATTTTCCATTATCAGATATATTGTAAAGAATGATAGCAAAGAACATAAACATAAGAACAAGGTACTTAAGAAAAAGATGACAACAAAGAACAAGTAGGGCAGTGCAGAGACCATGTTAATGGCAGCACAGAGCTGCTGTAAGTATCAAAGAGAGTAAGGATGAGATGAGTTCAATAATAGCACCCAAAAAGAATGTGAGGGATATAATTCCTTGAGCGTAGTTCACTACCTTTTCATTCACCTTAGAATCCACCTAGTCTTCGAAGTGTTAAGATAGATATGGTTTATGTCCTCCATAGTAATTTCAGACAAGACAACATTTTGTCTTCTCCCTTTCTCTCTCTCTCTCTCTCTCTATATATATATTTGGGTGGAAATATATTTCGGTGTGTAGTTGACTAACGTCAATCATTTGGCTTTGTCAATATACATAAAACTCGGGAGAAGCAGCAAAAGCAGCCGTCCATAAATAATAACGTTGTCATAAACAGTTCAATTGACAATAGAGACCCGGTTGCTTCTATATTTTGTCCAATTAATAGGTAGAAAGAAATCTTAAGTTATTTCTCAATTTTTTTATTTAAAAATCTTAAATGCATTGGTCGGTAGATGTACATTGTGCTAATTTCGATCAGCACAATTACTCTAGAAGCAATGGTGTAGGCTCAACGTAATGCTCGTACTATATTGGGCATGAAATATATAAGCTACAAGAAAGAAATAGACAAAAACTTAACAAAACATATAATAAAAAAATAAATAAAAGATAATATATTTTTTATTATATAATATTTAAATAAAATTAAATTATTGATATTTATTTATACTCAATAATTTTAAAATTATTCATCACATTCAAATATCTATTACTAAATTTTTTATAATAAATTATAAAATAATATAAATTTTACGTTATCCTCTCAAAATATAGTGTTGATAATTTTCTTTTATATTTTGTAATTGTACCACATTTATTAAATTTTTATTAATTAAAATTTTTAATAAAATAATAAATAAATAAACAAAATTAATTTTAAAAAATTATAATATAATTTTTTCATTTTAAATATATTTTTAGATTAAAATATATTTCTTAGTACATAAAATATGTTAAGGTGACGGGTGAAAAAATATAAAATTAAAATAGTTAAGGATAAAAATTTTATATTATATTTTATAATTTTGTATAAAAAAAATTATCGATAGATATTTAAACACGACAACTTATTAATAAATATTAATTATAAACAATCATTGATAATTTAATTTTTATTTGAAAATTATGTAGTTCATAAAATATGAAAAATATTATTTTAATTTATTATAAAATATTTTGTTATTATATAAATTAAATTATACAAAATATTATAATTTTTATTTTTTATGAATATTGGTCAATTAAATGGGGTGTTACACAAAAAAAGGGGGGAAATTTTCCGTGGTGACCAAAAGAGAGGGCTTATTTTTTATTTTGATCACGCCATGAGTTTTTTCTTTTTCTTGACAAAAGAAATTAGCTTTTGGACAAAAATACCCCTCTCTATGTTTGTACAAACAGAAGCCAAAGTCAATTTTCCCTAACCTTTGAAACCAAACCCTATACTATCGTACAGAGCAGCAAATTCGTACTTCCAAAACTGAGAGAACTGTTTCCGACGATGACAGAACAGTGACGACGGCGACAAAGCGGAGGGGACGATGAAGCAATAATGGCATTAAATTGAATAACATTTGGTTCACAACCCAGTCAGTTTTTAATTTGGAGTTGCCTTGTACATTTTAATTTTGAGCAACTTTGCACCTTTTTAAAATATACAAAACATTAATGCAATTATTGCAGGTGGAAAATAAAGCCTGACGCCTATATTTGTTCATTAGTTCACACAGTCGAGGGCTAATGTGTTTGCTTCAGGTGCGGTACCTGAGCAATATCGCGAAGATTTAACTGTTCAGGTCCATAAATGCCTATTTCTTTGACTTGCAATATATTTTCTGTGGCAATCTGAGAGTGTAGTTGAACCGGTTAGCTCTTCTATTTCTCTCTAGAAACGGGTTAATATTTATTGGAGTTGCTGGTGATACTGATTTTTGTGTTGGAATCGGTTCAAGTGGGTGCATGTGCTACAGAGATAGGATATTAATTCTGGATATCCAATTTAAAAATGAAACGTATCACCATTGGTGGTGATGATTTGATTCAAATAATGGCCAATTTGCTTGAAAATTGTTGCAGCACCTACCCGATGTGTAAACCTTTCCCCATTGCATAGTGCGTCTTATTTAATTCCATTCCCGCAGTTTAAATTTAATTTATCTAAACAATTTATATTTTTCGGTTAATTAAATGATATTTTTTTAAATATGTACATAATGTACCTGATTTAAGTCCATTTGCTTGAATTGTTCTTTTTTTCATTTTATTACAAAGTGGCGTTAGTTTCTCCCATATATAATCATACTACATCTTTGTCATATTGATGGGTGACTTCCAGTTCTAGTATTTGAACGTTCTTTAACTCACATTAAAATTTATTATATGTGAATTTTTACTTTCTTTAATATACATTGAATTTAATTTCCTTATTGCATATACTTGCAGAAAGATATGGGAGATAAATTTGAACAGCAATTAGGTTTTAGCAAGACCATTAATGGAACCAAGAAAGTCAAGAAAGACAAAGAAGCGTGCCTGTCCAAACCAACTGAGAAGAACTATGATTTCTTGTTTCCAACAATTATTGACGACAAATTTTCAAGATGATCCATCGCCATTCGCAATGCAGCAGATGGTAGATAATTTGCCTGTCCAGACCAACCATAATGATGATTGTGGAGTGTACAAATCGAAGGTCGTAGAGCATTTAGATTGCAAACGTTCTTTTGACTGTAGATTAGACAATGGACATTATTTTAAAATTAAGATGGCACCTGAGTCGTTTGATAAAAAAGTTATTGTAGAAAGTGCAAAACAGTAGATACGTTTTATATAGTTAAACTTAATTTGAATTTATAGTAATTTTTTATTAATATTTTAGTAGTAATAAATGATTGAATAATGGATTGTCGTTGCAAGTATAGCTGGGCTGCTTAATATTGTAAATTATGGACAGGATTTGCTTGGCTGGTTGGTTAGAGTAAATTTTGGATATGGTCTCTGAAACTCTTGTAATTATATTTTAACAAAGTTATGAGCGTTTGTAATTTATTCTGATCACGAAAAAACTTGCGCAACAAATGCACAATAAATTTATTTATTTATTTATTTTTGCATGTAATGTATTGCTAGTATTTTTAGCTCGACTGATGAAAAGTATCATGTACTCATAATAAATTACGTACGAAAACAACATTACTCAGCTATCATTATGAGTAAATTGTTTATTTATTGTATAAGATTCTACATACCCATAATAAATTATGAGTGTCCACGAATTCGCAAAAGAATAATTACGTGAACTCTGATTTAAAAGTTTAAAAGAAAATAATTTTTGGTTTATTCTAATTTTGTTAAAATATAAAGTACATTTTTTTCAAAAACAGAGTGTTGTTATTTGAAAAAAAAAAAAAAAAACGTAGACATGATCAAAATTAAAAATAACCACACTTTTTTATCACTCCATGAAATTTCGTTCGAGAGATAGGGCGTGCTAGATCCTCCCCGATTTAGTGCTGTATAAAGAATTCGAATTCGAAGAATCTGACTAGAATTAAAGTTTCGAGTTAAAAAAAAAAAATAATAAAATAAATAAATAAATAAATAAAAGAGGAAGAAGAAGAAGAAAGGCTGGAAATATCACCGCTCTTATATTGCGTGCTTTGACCGAACACGATAAATACAATTGGATTTAAAAATATATATATATATATTACACCTCCACAGGTGAAAGATTTGTCCAATATTTCTGTCATTGTCATTACAAATGAAGAAGTCTCTCCCTCTTTCAAATTCTCTTGCTTCAGAGTCAAATCCGTCTCTACAACCCTTCAGATAATGAACATTAAAAAACATTAAAACAGACAACCTTTTGGGCAATAACGACAGTTACCCATCCTCACCTTATAATTTGGTAGATTAATTTAAAAATATCGAAATAAAAATTTCAATCTTCATGTCATTTAAATCTCACTGTAATCAAATTAAAATCTACAAAGCAGGTGGCTGATGAGAACATTCCTCAAATTACAACACGGGAAAAAGTATCAGATTGATCATTAATAAGTTTAATATAAGAATCCCCAGAGATTAAACAATTAGGTTTGCACCTGCAGGCTAACAAGAACAAAAGAATGGATGTTAATTGTTACACAGCATTTGAGACACATCCCAACTAACACACTAAGAATCAAATTCCATTCCTCCCTCACTAATTAATTACTTGGTAAAATGACACAAGACCCAAAAATGATATTTTTATCACCCACTTGTGCACACTTGCATTACAAAAACAGTATACGGATAATCTCTAATAATAAGTGTCCATAAAATCCATAGCTCCACACCTGTTACATTCCCCGACGTGGATTCAATGCAATTACGCCAAACCAAATGTCAAAAAAATAATATACTCATATACTTAATTGCCGGTGGCTCTCCTCCTGGTTGCTATCTTTTCTCCTACTAATCCAAAAGGGTGGTCA
>JAWDEX010000020.1:2522970-2547804 GCA_035221805.1 Trichilia hirta | reverse complement strand
GATGACCTTGCACCAATAACCTTTTTTTCATTTTCAATACCTTGGGCACCAAATTCATCTTTTTGAAGAGGAGAAGATGCTCTCCACAAGTTTCCATCCTGCCCTTCTCTACTTGGCGTTCTCACCTCTCCACTGAAAGTGTCTACTCTGGTGACTTCGCTGGAAGAAACCTTTCCAGTTTCATTGTCATGCTGTCCCCACCTGTCAAAACAATCGTGAGATGGTTTGTGTGGCAAGACAGTAGGCCTTGGCAAATCAAAATCTGTCTCCCAATAAGCTTCACTCTTGGAAAACCCATGATCTCTGCCCCGGTCTGTAAAACCATGACCAGTATCTCGTTCATCATCAGCCCAATCAGATCTTGGGTTCAACCTAACCAATGGTAATGGCTCAGGGAAGTACTCATCATTATTCCGCACTTGCTCTGAACTACGAGAACTACCAAAATGACGATTTCCACCAACATTCCCACTCAACCCATTACCACCACCACCACACCCTGACTGCAATCGAGGACGCATATCAGCAAGAGAGTTCGATTGAGAACCATCCTTCTGCTCATGATTACTCAATTCCCCACTAATGATTTGCTTCTGCTTCTGATTAAGATCATCCTTCTGTTTCTTTTCAGACCCGGACACAGCTGGAAGTGCAGCCCGCAAAGATGGAAAATCATCGCCTCTCAACACACTCACCTTCTCCGAGCGTTGGAAAGTTGAAGATGCATGCTCTGCTATACCACACCTGGCTGAAGGTGGCATATACATACCACCACCAACACTGCCCTTACTCACCCCATCAACACTATGCAAAGCTTGATCAGTGCCATCATTCATTATCTGATCGCCAATAACAAATCCTTCTTTCTCCTGCAAAGCAACAGCTGTGCCAGGCTTAATCCATCCCATGCCCGAGGAACCTGGTCTCTGCCCACTACCTGAAACCCCTCCACCAGCGGGCCCACCACCAGATCCCAACGAATCAAATCTCTCATGCTCTTTCCTCAATGACGGCAGATTCAGGGGGGGTGGAACAGAAAGCTTAGGCCCACTCGCTTTCTGTGAACTTCGGGGCCGTGACAGGACCACCATTCCTCCAGTACCACCTGGCCGGGCTCTACTTGACCCATGATAACCCGAATGAGATAAGTTATGATGATGATTTTGATATTGATTATGTGATTGCCCATATGATTTGTTAAGATTCACAGACACAAACCTGCTCCCAACTCCGGGATTGGCCATCTCACATTCACACCCAATGTACAACCTGTTTGGCGGACTCGGATCCCCGCCAAAGCATCCAAAAATGCGAAAAAATATCAAACCCTAAACCTCGAAAATGATCACTTATTGTCCACAGATCAGATTAAACACCAAACCCTAGATTCTCTCTTTAACCCTGATCAAGAAAAATGTAATAATCTATTATGAATCGCAGATTTTATTATTGAAAATACGAGAATTGATTCAGAGTGCCATTAATTCAATTGGGTTTCGACATGAAGAGCTTTCAGTAATAGATAAAAAAAAAAAATAATGATAAAGGTAAGGAAAGTATCGGTTAAGATCCGTACCTCCGGGGTGTAAAATAGAGGACGGCAAGTGAACGTGCACCGCGAGGAAAAGAAAGAGTTTCATCAAGATGAGACCCCCGAGTACTGTGACGAGAGAGGAGAAAGATTGAAGAAATGAGTTCCAACCAGCACAAGAGGAAAAGAAGGGAACGTTAGTTTTGTTGTATTCCCCTTTTTGGTCCTTTCACTCTAGTATATTTGCGCTTTGCCCCGGTTTATGTTTTGGCTTATTTATCTTCTTTCTTTTCTCTGTTTATGTCGCCGACTTAAGTATAGTTTGGTTTGTACTTGACGTTCGTGGAAGGGCTCAATGTACAAACTCCATGGTACAGAAGATATTAACATACAAAAGTTCTTTTTCTTTTTTTTTTTTTTCTTTTTAATTTTAATTTTTCTATTTAAAAAAAAAAGAAAAAAAACAAAAAAAAAAAACAAACCTCCTCTCAGCTTAGGATGGGTTCAATTCCATCCCAATAGTCCAGAGCTCCTCTATCCCCAATGTAACAACTCACGTTCTATTTTAGAAAGAGGAAACTCATTCTTATAATTTAATTAAAATATATATATATATATATATACTTACAAATTTAAATATAATTAATACATATAATATTTATTTGTATACCATGTATTATTTATGGACAAAATTTGTATGTCAATTTATAAATTTGTGTCATCTCAGTTCATTATTTATTGTCATACCTTTATTTATAATAAATAATATTCTTTAATTGTTTCATTTAGAAACAAACCTCTACAGTTGTATTATACAATATATTATATTCGTATAAACATTTAAAATTGTGTAAATATCACATTACTTGTGATATTTTTTCTCGTTTAAAAGTGGAAACGAAAACAAATTAAAAAATTAGAAAAGAAAACAGAACCATCAAAACCGCACGCATATTGACACTCAGGAAACGACTACGTTTAAGGCAGCGGAGAGTTGACGTTGGAGAGACGCTGATAGCCGTGTGTTATGGCGATCGATGGAATCGAAACTACCTCTTCTCCGTCTCAGCCCCCTTCACATTCCTGGTATTAATTAATAATATTTCATTAAATTTTTTTGTTCCCGTTATTTGTACGGTAATCTCATTTATCTGTAACTAAATTAATAATCTGTTGTCTTCGCAGTCAACCACGTCACTTCTATGTCGCCGTCGACAGACTTCAGTTCAAGACGGTATATTAAATTTCTTAACAAATTATTTTAATTAAATCATTCCATTTCTTGGGAATTAATGTCGAAACAGTAATACTTTTCGCCAGGAGACGCTAGTGGAACTGTTAAGCCTAGCGAGGAGGCGCACATGTTTGCCGACGGTAATCTGCTGCAGCTCACGTGACGAGCTTGATGCTGTTTGCTCCGCCGTCTCTAACCTCTCTGAAATTTCCTTTTCTGCTTTGGTAATTAATCTAATTCTTGTTTTTTTCCTTTTTTGAGTATCCATATATGCTTGAATTCAGCTCAATAATTTTGTTCACAAGTATTTATTGTTTTAATTGGACTACCAGGCATCAAGTTTTGGTGATGATTTCGTAGTTGCCATTTATTTGTTCATGCATGTGGCTAATTTTAAATTTTCCAAGTAGAAGTTTTGGCTTTTCTATTAATGCAATACAGAAAAGAGAATTTGATGAGCTATTGCTGAAAGATTTTTTCGTAGTAGTAAGTTTCATCTTCAGTGAATGACCTTTTTCATTGGTGGGTAGAGGTCACTTATTATTGTAAATTCATAAGTAACCAGAGTGTTCGTGCTGTATCATTGGCCATTGATTGCAGCTGCAGTAATTTGTGTGGTTCTAAACATTCTTTTTCTTTCTTTAGTGAATGACTTTTTCCATTAGTGGGTAATGATTCATAGGTCGTTTATTTTAAAACTTTCAAGTAACCAGACTTTTGTGTAGCAAAACATTTTGAAAACATTAGTTCATAAATTGCCCTATTTTTTTTATTTTTTTACAAATGTTTGAGATTTGAAGGTTTTTGTAGCTTTCTAGGTTTACTAGTAGTGTGAGTGTTTGCTACAATCACACGTGTTATTTTACTGATATGCCAGCATAGTGATCTAGCTGAAGCAGAGAGAATGCTAATTTTGGGGAAATTTCGGCAAGCAACAGTGAGGTGGAACCAAAATGTCACTGCTCAGTCAGGAGATGACAGTGAAACTGGAACAGATGACAACAAGTATCATATGATTGTTGTAACAGATGCTTGCCTTCCACTTCTTTCTTCTGGTGAATCTCCTGTATCTGCTCGTGTTCTGATAAATTATGAGTTACCAACAAAGAAGGTATTGTCTCATGATTTCTGGGCCTCAATGCTTGAGATGATGTCTTGCATTTTTTTAGCTCTGTAGTTTTTTTTCTTTCATCACTTTAAAATTTGTTCCTTTTCTTACTCGGTAAAACGGGAAGATTTTAACAGCTCTATCCTCTAGCTACAGGCCTTCTTCAGGGTCTTTAGGGATTGCTGTATTCTGTATCACAGAAGTCATATCAATGATTGTGTGTGCTTCAGTATTGATGCTTTACGCAGATAAGTACTTTGTGAGTTTTAAATTGTCTTATGTGCTTATCTGTAGGAAACATATTTGAGGCGAACAGCAACTTGTTTGGCAGCAGGTTTGTCTTATGTACCTTCTGAACTAGAACATTCATTGCATCCTTAGTCTTCTTTGCTCTAGATCTTATAATTAGTTCATTTGGAACCTCTAATAGATCTTGAATAATCCAAGCTATTGGTTGAGCACCTTGATTCTCATCAAGTTTCTTGTTTGAGTGATGTATTCTCTTGTTGGTAATATATTATGGTATTTGCACTCTAGAATAATTTCCTTTGACCAATTGCAGATGGTATAGTAATCAACATGGTTGTCGGGGGTGAAGTTGTAACCCTCAAGAGTATTGAAGAAAGCAGCGGCCTTATCATATTTGAGATGCCGATAAATGTAAGTCCGTTGCTCACTGGTATTGTATCTTTAGAGCAGTAAAGAGTGGAAATTAATTTTAACAAATATAGTTTTAGATAGTGATCAACTTGAAATGTTGTTGATGATACAGATTTCTGAGATTTTGTGATCTGTTTAGTCATCTGCGTTGTTCAAATGTACCTCAGAGGACTTCATGGTACATGTGATTGGATGCTCCGTGAGTAGCTTTTGATGCTATTGAAGCTGCTTACTGTCAAGACTAATCCCGTACATTCTAAATTTCAGAAATATATTCTGTTTTGTATCATTAGTTTCAATGGCAGACTGCACGACCGTATAGTTTCCTAGCAGCACATGATGAGTGAGCATGCTAGAGAACAACAGTGGAATCAGGTTTTGGTTGATTGTTTAGAACTCCAGGCGTACGTGTATAGTCGGATTAGTACTCAGTTTCTTAATTGGTCCAGGTAATTATCTTCTAAACCCTTTTTGGACGAATAAAATTGTTGGTAATTGCATCAAATTATGTTGTCTGGAAGGTGGATCCCCCGTCGAATACTTTAAGTGAATGGTCTGGAATGGATTATTTTTTTATGGTCCCAATCCAACAAGTGCTGGGCTTCTTGAGTTTCACTTTTTTTAATTTTATGGAAAATGAGTCTTATCTGGTACGTTCAACTCCAATGTAAACCCTTGTTGGGCGGCAGTAGAACGCGAGAGTTCTGTAGCAGATCCCCCTTATTCTTTGTAGTAACAGCCTCTTCAATAAATAATTTTTTATAATATTTTATAAAATAATTTATATAATATATAAACAGCCTTATTATAAATTAAGATATTATTTTGTTTATAACCAATAAATTATTAGCGATCAAATATGAAAAGGTAGATAGTATTAAATAAAAGTTGGACTAGGATTAGATATTCGTATAAGATTTTAGCTGAGTAAACAATACGTTTTCGTTGGCTAATAAATAAACAAAAATATATGTGTAAGTAAATTTAAATTGACAGAGAATTCTATCTAAGCTAATTACATGCGTGTCATCAATTAATTTTTAAGATTTAACGTATATTCATAAAATATAAAGAAACAGTGAGGTGTTTTTAGGAGAGTATTGCTAGGATCTTAATTTTAAGATTATAGACTCGCAAGTGAAGTGATAATTAAGTTTTTATTGTCACTTCACTTTATTTATTAATTATGCATGAGTTAAAATGTTTTAAATAATATAAAATTAATAAACTTTTAATAAATAAACTGACGTAACACTGACAACTCAACTGTCATTTTATTTAAGATATTAATTTTAGGATATAATTTGAGATTTCTAACGTTATTCATCTTAGATTTTTATCCTCAAATATTTTGAAATGCTTTTGGTTATTTTTTTAAATTTAAATTATGGTAGCAAACGAACAATTAATCTTTAGTTGTAATCAATCAGCAAGAATTGAGATCCAAAATTTGGTCCTTGGTCCCCTTCCTGTAGCCATCCCAAGGCTGCCCAAGAATTTTGTAAGTTTTTGGCGTGGCTTTCAGTGCCTTTTGAATGATCCTTTATAAAAACAAACAAAAAAAAACAGCTGTTGAAGTTAATTAACGAGATGAGAAGAGAGAGGTTAAATAATTGACATGAGCTTAGTAATGACTTGAGTTCTAGTATTGGTTATTTGGTTAATTAATGTACAATTTACAAAATAAACAAAAAGTAACCACAAGCACGTCGTCATCAAATATCTTGATGTTTGCAGATAATTTTTGCATGATCAACATCTGAATGGTACCCACTGGAAAGAAAAATCAATTTTCATTGAATGATGGTATTCGATCGAACATATAATAATCTCGAGTGGGTCTCTATTTTCACTACAACTTTCATCTGAAGCATCCACCCACATGGACATCGTCGTGAAATGCTACCTCAATAATGGCAATAATGCTTTTCAAAACTCCAATCACTCTCTCTTTTTTAACAAACATTTCAATAGAAGAAGGGTCATGCCTAATAGAAGGGGAGAAGGGGGGCAGAAATGGCTTATTGTGTACTTATATAATTTGTTAAATTATTTTGCTGTGTAAATTATGGAACCCCATGTCCCTACGCATGGCCTACTCCAGGGCATACTACAAACCATTATACCATACTGTCGTGTCTTATCAGCGGAGATCAAATTAAGGAGACCATTGATTTTAATATAGGACTAGTAGCAGTAGCCCATGGTCCAGTCTTCGCCATTCATTGTGTAGTTAGCTAAGGATCATGACAACACCATAAACAAAGAAAGAAGAACTTTAGGCTATTCTTTCGTCTCACTCACATTGCAGTTGATACTGGAGTATTAGGAGGCGCTGTTGTTGTTGGGATGATGATTGGATTCGAAGTTTACCGATGAATTGCAGTTTTTTCTGATCCGGGGTATAGCTACATCACGTTGTGGTTATTGATGCAAGTTTGAAGGTTTATAATTACTGTCTTAAGTTTTAGATGTTAATTAACATATTAATATAGTCATAATAGTGTATTTATTCAATAAATATTAAAATCATGGTAGACTTTTGATTGATTTTGAAAGTCTTGGATTCAAGGATTTGGTCATCCCGTTTCAGGCAAAATGTCTTCCGATAAAAAAAACAACCTTGTAAAATCATTCTGTATTGCACGCTTCTCGTCTGCTTTTTTACAGTTGCACTCGTGCATGTTGTTGGAGTACGCGTAAGTCGTCGTCCAGTTAACCACACTTTTTGTATCCTTCTTCGCTTTCGTAACCAAGCTTTCGTAACCAAACTATTGG
The DNA here is from genome assembly GCA_035221805.1 of Trichilia hirta. Taxonomy (NCBI): domain Eukaryota; kingdom Viridiplantae; phylum Streptophyta; class Magnoliopsida; order Sapindales; family Meliaceae; genus Trichilia; species Trichilia hirta. Next base: position 2,540,493 of record JAWDEX010000020.1, on the reverse strand, counting down.
CTAATGATTATCGTGGAAAAGTTAACTTTTTTATGGCTTCGATGGGAAATACATGCAAAATGCAAACTTTTTGAATTCGCTTTCATACATTAACATTAATTTTAGATTAATACAACATTGAAAGCTTTTATAAACAATAATTTCGTAGAAGAAATTATACAATACTAGAAATTCAACGAGTCATTTGATGTCATATGATTAATTATGTATCTTCCATTAAATATTACAAGAGTAAAAAATATGTATGATTTAGATATTTTATTTTGATGAATGAATAATAATTTTAATTTATACGGGTAGGAATGGAATACTCTTGAGATAGAAAAGAAATTAAAAATTGTAGTTTAATTTTCATAAAAAGCAATCGAAAGAGATAGGCTGCGAGGAGGGTAACCCACAACCAGCCTAGAGCAGATGTGCTGGGTCCATGGGAAGTGGAAACCATGGTAGTTTTGGGAAATACAATTTACAGAGCGTTTTGTTGATGTGTTGACAGCTTTTCCCGGTTTGTCATTTGGAGGGGCTGCCAGCTACTGTGTAGAAACACTATTCATAACACTCTTCAACACTGGAATAGAGAAGGGATCATCCCCTTTTCTTAGAAAACGACGAGCCACCCGCATGCCCAACTTTCGACTTATCTTTCACACACTCGTCCATTCCTTACCACCAAATCCTAACAAATCCAGTTTTTATACGCTCTCAAAATAGTATTTAATAAAATATACAAGGAATCATACAATAACACACAAAAAAGAAAAAAGAAAAGAAAAGAAAAAACATTGTACTTTTCTCTCGTTCACTAGCCACTTCAACTGAGATATAGTCTTGCTCCAGATATCTATATATAAGGCTTAGTTTTGCATTGAGATTGTGCAGAGATATTAAAATGGAGAATGTCTTCTTTCTTTAGTCTTCGGTACTAACAAAAAAACTTTTTCATAGCTTACGATCTCTTCTTGTTAACTTTCTTTTCTGCAGGAAAACATTGAGGTACTGAAGTAATCTTGGCTTTCTAACATGATGAAGGATTCATCGCTTCCTCTTTTGTTGAATGATTATAATTCACCAAAGAGATCAGAACTGCAACAAGAAAGAGTTAAGGACTCTCTGTACGGTCGATATCAGGCGTGGCGCCCATCTTTTTCCATGGTTTGTTGAATGACGCCAGCTCGTCTTGTATTTTTCTTAATTTGCATTATTTTCAGTTTTCATGGTTAAATTCTCTGGGTTTCCTTACAAGTTTCTCTCTTTCAGGTTGTTGAGGAGATCAAGCAGCTTTATACCGTAGCGTTCCCCATGATCATCACAGGTCTTCTCATATATGGAAAATCGGCGATATCAATGTTTTTCATGGGGAAATTGGGTAAGGATGAATTAGCTGGAGGGTCTCTCTCAATCGGTATTGCAAATATCACCGGATACTCTGTCATTTCTGGCCTCTCTATGGGCATGGAAGCTATTTCTTCTCAAGCCTGTGGAGCCAAACAATGGCCTCTTATGGGCAAAACCCTACAACGCACCATTGCTTTTCTCACCTTAGTTTGTATCCCAATCTCTCTATTATGGCTAAACTTGGAACACATACTTCTCTATTGTGGTCAAGATCCCGTAATCTCATCCATTGCTTCCACTTACCTTGCATTCTCTCTCCCAGATCTATTCTTTCAATCCATTATTAATCCTCTTAAAATCTACCTAAGAACCCAAAACATAACCTTTCCTCTAATGCTCAGTGCTGCTTTGGCTCTTGCTCTGCATGCGCCCATCAACTATATCTTAGTATATCAGTTCAACCTTGGCATTGAAGGCATAGCTGTGGCTGTGGCTATAACCGATTTGAATCTACTATTAATTCTTGTGCTTTACCTGTTCTTTTCTGGCATTTGTAGAAAATCATGGACAGGCTGGTCACTTGAATGCTTTGAAGAATGGAGACCAATTCTTGGCCTAGCTATACCTAGTTGTGTGTCTGTTTGCTTAGAATGGTGGTGGTATGAGCTTATGATAGTCTTTTCAGGACTTCTCACAAACGCCACTGAAGCAGTTGCCACTATGGGAATCATCATTCAAGCAATTTCGCTTGTTTATATTTTCCCTTCTTCAATGAGTCTAGCCGTGTCAACAAGAGTCGGTAACGAGTTAGGGGCTAACCAGCCTACCAAAGCAAAAACTGCATCCATGATTGCATTATCATGCGCTATTTTCATGAGCATTATTGCTATGTTATTCATGACTACAGTGAGAAACGCCTGGGGACAAATCTTTACAGATGATACAGCCATTTTGTCATTAACGGCCATGTCAATGCCTGTGGTGGGCTTGTGTGAACTCGGAAACTGCCCGCAAACCACCGGATGCGGAGTTTTGAGGGGCAGTGCTAGACCGACTTTGGGTGCCAACATAAATTTGGGATCCTTCTACGGTGTCGGATTGCCCATAGCAATTTTAATTGGTTTTCCTATGAATATGGGCTTGTTTGGACTTTGGTTGGGCTTATTGGCGGCCCAATCTGTGTGTGCTGCTCTGATGGCAGTAGCGTTGATGAGAACAGATTGGATGATGCAAGCAGAGAGAGCCCGAGTGCTTACAGGAAATATAATGATGGACGAGAAAGCACAGACCAAAAGCAAGGGATTACTATCAGGTTCTCAACTATGCTAGGAAATTAGCAGTTAGTAATTAATAATTATAAATGTAATGTTATTAGTCGTTTTCAGTTTCCCCTTATAAAAAAATCATTTTTTTTCTTAATTTTGAGTTTTGTCCATCGAAATTTATGTATTTGTTAATTGTGTTATGAGTAGGTTATGTTGAAGGCTCACATGTGGGCCTTCTGTTTAGTTTCAAATATTAGAAATGAGACCACAAACTTCATTATTATTATGAATCTATGATAGTTGAAGCTATTTCAGTGGTTAATAATCTTCTCAAAAATATGAAATTCAATTGGTATAGCATCTAAAACTCTCACGTGTGTTTAGTACATAAGGAATTTCTTGCCTAAGCTACGGCCTAAAATACTGAAAACCAAAGTTTCATATTTGTAGTTGTGCTGAAAACTACAGTATATCTCTTTTTGACCGATGAGTGATTTGATTAAAAGGTTTTCTAGTAGAACTTATGTTACAAGTTTTAACTCTATTTTAAAATTCATGTATTTCTAAAAAATGTTAATTTACAATAAAATATTTTATAAGACAATAGCTTACACGTAAGTAAGATGTTTTGAAAGACATTAAATTAAATATTATTTTATGTAAGATAAATTTATAAAATAATGTCCTGCAATATAAGATTATATTTTGCATATATATATATATACTTAGTTAATTAAAGGGTAAGTTTTTCATTTTAACATAATTAGGAGTTTTAAAAAAGTAATTTTAATTAAAACTGTCAAAACTCATTATAAAGAGAAAAAAGAGTATATACTTTTTTTATCTTTTTTTTTTTTTTTCTTCTCAAATTGATATATGTTTTACAGGGTCAACGAGGAGGCTTACGAATCCCACACGTATATTAGATCTATCTATTGTAGCTCATTTTCATTCTCCTTTTATCTCTTGCTGAGAAAAATAAAAAAAGAAAGAAAGAATAAGCATCTTTCACTTTACAAATTCTGTTAATAAATTTTGCCAGAAGGATGGTTGAAAGGGATGGGGAATCAAAAGAATGCATCTCAAATCGTTGGAAAAAGAAAAAGGATGTCTTCTTTTTACTATTGCTTTGCATCTTCTTGGTCCACCCTCTATTCCCCCTTTGCTTTAAAATTACATTTGGCTGAATTTGGCTGAATTTGTCCGAAAATTCCACGAAATTTCATTGAAATAAATTGTGGAATTCTATATCAAAGCCAGTATTGCCATTCTTTAGTTTATTGTATATTTGTTCGAATTGTGCTTTAATTTAATTGTTAAAATTTTTTAGCAACTCACTTTTACGCGCTAGTTAATATAATTCATTTAGAATGGTATGCTTAATAAATTAACAATTTGATTTTACGATAGGAGTTAATTAAAGGCTACAAAACTTAAATTTTTAACATACTGATCTTATGCCCATACTTAGAAAATATAAAATTTATATTTATAATATTTTAAACATATTCTCGAGATCATATTAAGAGAATATATGATTTTATGCTTACAACACCTTAATCTTAATTATACTCTCATGTTCACATGATTTTATCTATTCCCATTTTATAAAGGAACAATAATATATAGCCTGAGATAAATCTGAACCTTCTATATAAGGGGCAGTAACTGATGTGAGAGAAGTCATCCCAGCCTTGGCAGATCTTTACTTTTGCATTCCTAATATTGCACGATACTTAGCATTTTCTGATAATGTCGAAAATGAGTTTTCTTAATTTCCACTATGGCGTTTCAAAAAAGCCTTCATTGAAATCAAATCAGTTGAGCATCTCTAAGGAAAGACAAAATTCCACCGTCTCTCGACCAAATTTAGAGGAGATGAGACGTGTATTCGACAAATTTGACACCAACAAAGATGGTAAGATCTCTCAGGAGGAGTACAAGTCAGCTTTGAATGTTTTGGGCAAGGGTGTTGCAAAAAATGAAATGGCTAAGTCCTTCCATTTCATTGATACAGATAGAGATGGTTTCATAGACTTCAAAGAGTTCATGGAAATGATGTATAACATGGGAGATGGAGTGGACAAAAATGATATCAAAGATGCTTTTCAAGTGTTTGATTTAAATGGTGATAAACAGATAAGTGCTGAAGAATTGCGAGAGGTTTTGAAAAGAATGGGGGAGAAATGCAGCTTGGATGCTTCTAGGAAAATGATTCAAGGAGTTGATACCAATGGCGATGGTCTGATTGACATGGATGAATTTATGACCATGATGACTCGAAACATGAAAGGAATCAATTAGCTCTTTTGTGTTCGCGGTTTTCATATTTGTGTCATCAACTTCAATATTTCGTATTGGAAGCTCTTTCTCTCAGTTGTTCTTTTGTTGTTACTTTACCTCTAAGAAATAAGAATTGTATGTGAGGGCGATGTTTAATTTAGTAATGTTTAAGCGTTTTAGCTTATAATTTTGTCTGTGTTAAACAGTTTAAACGTAGTTCTATTTTTTATGGAAATTATTTTTCGTAGTAAGACCTATGTAACACGATAAAAGATCTTTTGAGAAATAATAAATTATTATCTTTCTAATTTGTTCTTATTTACTTGACAAATAAAATGTTATTTGCCATATAATTTTCGTTAAGTGTAAGAGTAAGATGATCATTTTTCTAATTTTTAATATAATTTTGGGTCATATGAACGCTTATAAAATCGATATAGAGTGATGATTTTGGTGAACTGATTGTCCCAACTGAAGGGTCTCATTCTAACAATTAAATAATGGAAAAAAATCAACATTAGCTGAGAGGCAAACCTTTCGATCTAAAATCCAAGGACTCCGTTAAATTATCTCAGGAAAAAATCGAAATCTTGCCAATTTTCTATCAGGACGCTGAAACAGACGAGGAAAATTGAATTAAGACATGAGTTGTTTTGGATTTCTTGAAGCCAATCACTAGATATTAGTACGTGCAGGCTGGGAATTTTTTTTTCTTGAACGATCCTAATACGACCCAAAATCCATACAAGAATAAGTACTAAAATAGCGAAGGAAGGATTAAGGAATACACACACAGAGAGATTGGGTTCTAGATATGTGTGACATGAATACGCATTACCTTCCTCTGTCATGTTTTGATCATCCGGTCACTCCTACAACAGGAGCAACTGTGGTTCCTCAGCTTTGTCTATCTACGTTTGCATGCCAGCCTTCATATATATTTAATATTTGATTAAGCAATACGTGACTTTGGATATAAAATAGTTGAAAATTTGAGACATACAGTAACTCTATAATAAAAGCATTTGTTGATGTCTAAATTCTTCCAAAATAAAAAATTTAGTGTACCACACAGATTTCACTGCTGTTATTGACGTAAGAATCGTACAAAATAATATTCAATCTCGAACAATGATTCCTGAAAGATTACCTAAAATTAAAATGAACAAGCTAAGAATAAAGTCAACTTACCGGCATATAAATTTCGACGCTAATGTATTATGTGCATGATATTTGTTTATGTATACTTGTATTTAATGATACCTATAATATGTGTGAGTAAAAAATAAGTAAATGCTTATTTTTAATTCTTTATTTTCCTAAGATATATGTATACGATAATTTTATTGATATTTGTCTTTTCACTTATTAAGTCTTTCTAAGACTTACCCCTCTCTCAAATTCAATTTTGTAGGTTCTCTTGTGTAATCCAAGCATATAGTGATATTATTTGAAGACATGCCAATGGATCAAGATATTGACATATAGTCATTAGGGATTTTGAATTCCACATATGCATAGTTGTGTTTGATTTAGGCATTATAGCGTCCACTTATGTTTTATGATTCAGTGGTCGTGTAAATGTATTAACTATTACTAGTTTATATATATGTACTTAATGGTGATTAATATATATATGTATGCCTTGGGCATAGAGCTTATTTGTAGTTTTTAATGAAATGAGTTTATTTTGTGGATTATTATTATGTATTGAGTTGGGTGAAGTTTCGTGCATGTTTGTTTAATCTATATATAATAAGTTAATACGAATTATACTCTCAAGTTATATGATAATATAAGCCTGAGGAAGATAAGCTAATCTTGTCTTTTGCCGATCACATTTTAAGGATTCTAGGATGTGATAGTTTGACTCTCACATGACTCTGAGCAGAGCATTGATAGGCTTGAAGTCTAAGATAATTGGACCAGGCTTTCTCGATCATAATAATTGGTATCAGAACTAATAATTTAGAAAAAGTACAAATATAAAAATAATAGTTGATTAGTATTGGAGTCGATAACTCAAAAGAAATATGAGTATAAAAATGGTGATTGTGTGTGTTCTTGTAATTGTTGCCTTATAAGGAATAATAAAAATGGTTCAAGAACGATGAAGCTGATGATTTAGAAAGAATGTAAGTATGAAAACGATAGTTGTATATGTTCTCATAGTTACTATCCCATAAAGATTGATAAAGAGTTATAGACTCCCCCAAAAAATGGTCCAAGAAAGATAGAGCCAATGATTCAAAAGAAATGCAAGTATAAAAATAATAATTATATGTATTCCAGTGATTGTTGTCCCATAAAAGTTATGGACTCCTAAGAAAGATAGTCCATCTTATGGTTGCTGCCCCATGAGAAATGATAAAAAGTTATGAACTTTTAAAAAAGATGTACCATGAAAGATAACCTAAAAAAAGTGGACTAGTTTAAAATGTAGTAATAATGTATAGCTCCTATAGCAAAAAGGAGAATGTTTAACTTTTACATAACTCTAGACAGAGTATTAACAGGCTCGAAGTTTAGGATAATTAGGCTAGACTTGGTAGAAATATGAACTCCGATTGTTTAAAAGAAATGTGAATATTAAAACAGTAGTTGTGTGTGTTCTCGTGGTTACTACCCTATAAAAAATAATAAAGAGTTATGGACTCCCAAAAAAGATGGTTCAAGAAAGTTGAAGCAAATAATTCAGAAGGAATGTGAGTATAAAAATATGGTTGTCTCTATTTTCGTGGTTGTTAACCCATAAGAAATGATGAAGAGTTATAGACTCTCAAAGATGATGGACTAAGGAGAGTAGACTAGTCTAAGGTAGAGTGATAATACGTGACTTCAAAAAAAAAAAAGAAAAAAAAAAAAAAGAAAGCATGTTCAACTCCTACATAACTCTAAGTGAAATATTGGCACGCTTGAAATATAGGATAATTAGGTCTGACAGTAAAAATATAGACTCTTATTAATTTTGTGATACTTGAATATAAAATATTTTTTTATTTAAAAAAATAAAATAAAATAAGATTCAAATTTAATATAAAAGAGTCTTATATTTGAGAGAGAGATTGTTGAATATAAATTTATAAACATATTCATTTATTTGTCTTTCTCAAATTTTAAACAGACTTTTTCTGTCATAATATTTTCAAATGACCAACTTCATTCACTTGTATGTGGGTTATATTTTTATTTACATCGGTTAAATTAATGATGATTTATTTGAGGGAGAAATTGGAATCACCGGAGTAGTTTCCGGGTAATTTTCTCCGCCTTATGGGAGTAGATTTGATTCCCTTGAGGTTACTATATTAAATCGCAATAGATAATCCAATTGCTTTCCGACCTGTATTCTAATTGTTCATCTAATAAAGTCTTGGTAGTGGTACATATTAATAAAGGGTAATAACAGTTCAATACTACTCTTTTCCATTCTTCACCACACTCTGCCCTCTACCATGCAAATTCATTATTCCATTCTTCACCACAATCCAATTGATCAAATCTAAGCACGTTTCTAAATCTTGGCAATATTATTACATTTATCTTTTTGAGAGAATTTCTCATACACCAAGTGTATACATGAATCAATTAATCAAATTATATCACATATTTAATCTAAAAGTGTTGAGGCCTTTTAATAAATAGAGAGAATTCTTTTATACTCAGATGTAAAGTTATATCATATAGCATTCCCAAGTATGTAGAGAAATTGTAGATGACAGATCTATAAACTCATTCTGTCAACGATCAATTTTTTTATTATTGTAAAATTTAATTTAATTTAATTGTAAAATAAATATTATTAGAAATTTTAAATTATATTCTAATTTTTAAATTTCAAGTAATATTGTAACTGAATTGACAAAATCTTACCATTGTCATTATTGAATATTTATAAGAGAGAAAGAATTTTAAACAATACAAAATATTCGAAAAAATATCTAAAACTCCAAAAATTAATCATATAATTAGTAACTAATAAAAGTTTAGGAATATTATAAAAGAAATATGAGATTAAGAGTTTATAAAATAAACTCTAGTATTTAATAATTTAAATATACAATTAAAAGTTTTAAGAGTTTATTGATCTTAAACTTTTAATTTTAATCAGTATAAAACTAAGCTACAACTAAAACAAAAAGTTTAATATCAAAAAACGATCATCACAAATCAAAAGCGATGACATTAAATATGAGATCTTCTTATTAACGAAAATTTCAATAAAGTATTGAACCTTAAAGCTTTCTTATTAATAAAAGCCTTAGTCATGATATTGAACTCTGAGATCTTTTTATTAATAAAGGTTTCAATTATAATTTTGAACTCTAAAACATTCTTATTAATAAACGACTCAGTTATCACATTAAATTTCAAGATTAATTTATTACGATTATTTAATTGTGTAAAAAATTCAAACTCATAAATTTTTTAATATAGTGATTATGTCTTATTATAACGGTTATGATCTCATGATTCTTAAAAAAATTACAATTATGAAAAATGTAATGACAATTAAGCTTAAAAGGCAATAAAGAGATATAAAAGAGAGGATAAGGTAGTTTGTTACGAAAAAAAAAAAATTGAATTTTTATCATTTTTCTTTTTTAAAGTTTTTAGTGAGAAAAATTTTAACTTTAATATTAAAATTTTTTTGTCAAATTACCAACTTTAACCCTAAACCTCTTTTGTGATTTTAAATTATTAACAATACAACAAATAAGAAAAAAAAAATATTTTAATCCAAAATTTTGATAGAAATTTTGGTGAATCATCACAAAAAATTTATGAGTCTTTAATAATTATAATAATGTAATTCGATCAACTCAACTACAATATGACATGGAATCCAAAATTTAGAATACAACTTATATTACTGTTATAAAATAACTACAATATGACATGGATTCCAAAAGTTAGAATACAACTTACGTTACTCTTATAAAAAATCGTAATTGTACTATAATTTTATTATTCAAGTATGTACATAATGTTTCCTTTACAAGCCAACTTTCTTTTCGTGGGTTTGAAGGCTTTATATTCGCCGTATGAGCTTCGACCTAGTCTAGGCCCAGGCAATTGAGCCTGATTGAAGATTAGATCTGATTGATTCTAAATGCACCCTTAGTTTTGTTGCATGCACCCTTTTTCATTATAGGTTATTCAAATAAGGCGTGCAATACAAATGAAATAACGCTTAACCTAAAATTTTATTTCCGGTTAATCGTTCCGACATTAATGAAATAAAAATAAGGTTAGAGATATAAATTATTGTGTATAAATTAGTATAATTTAATAATATTAATTATTGTCTGATCTATATCATTTTATAGATGTAATAATTTATAAAAAATATTATATCTATAAAACTATTCTTCAAATATTTTATAATTGCTATTATTTACATGTTTCTAAAAGTTTTTGTTTATCCTACTTATTAGTAAAAATTTTACTTAAATTATCTAAATTTAATTAAATCATTTTTAGTAACTCAAATTTAAATAATTGAACTTATGAATAAAATAATTTTTTATGATCTAAAAAATACTCTTATTTAATTCAAGGGTGATACTATTTTTACTCCTCTAAAATCCTCTCTCTTTTATTTACCCATTAAAATTTTATCAAATTCTTGTTATACCCTATTATTTTTTAAAATAATCTTGATTGTCTTTTTTTTTAAATAAATCTCACTGTTACAATTTGTTGTTGGAACTCCTCAATTATTATCTAAACTCCATAACCATTGTAATTTTACTATTCAAAGATTCTCAATTAAAATACGTTATTTTTTGGTTGAAATAGTAATTTAAAAGGTATAAACAAAATGATTTGATTATAATCAATATGACTTACTCTTATTGGCTATTTATCCTGTACTTTTAGTAGAAATATATTGAATAAACATAATTTTGACGAGTCTATGCAAAATAAAAAAATTTAATTAAAAAATATAAAAGATAATAAAAAGAAAACTTACTTATTTAAGATTAATTTCTATGGCCATCAATTATTATTCTCGTAAATTTATTGAAGAATAAGATATTTATTAATTTAATTGCAAAATTTAAAATACATAAATTTATGATAATTAGAATTTAAAAATAAGTAATAACGGGTGTAAAAATAATTTAAGAAAAATTAAAATACCTATGAGTTTAGTTAAGTTTCATTTTTTCTTTTATGTAATTTTAATTAATGTCAAAATTGTAATTGAAAAAAGGAGTTTTAAGAGAATTTTAGAGGGTACTAATAGCATCACTTTTAATTAAATTATTCTTTAATATTTAAATTTTAAATTATTTTTATCTCTCTTTTATCTTCTAATATATTATCTCATTTAATCCTTTTATTGTTTTTGTCTATCTTTTTAATTTTTAAATTCAATCAATATCTAAAAAAAAACATTACATAAATTACATTTTGTATCCTTAATTGCTTCCTTTGATTGAATTGTTCCAAAATAAAATTTAATTTGATATATTATTTAATTAATAAATTATTATTATTAAAATTATAAAAAAATATATTAAAAGTTATAAATTAACAATTTTCCTATATATAATAATTTATTTATATAGTGTTTAATATATACCTATGGGTATATATAATATGCATGAAGATAGATATATTAAAATATTATATTTTATATTTTTTAAAAAAATAAATAATTTAACACTTATATTCATATATTTAATAAAAAAATTGATATGTTATTCAAATTAAAATTTTAGTTAAATTCATACTAAATGACCTGCAAATAAAACAAAAATGCAGCCTTAACTAATTTCTTTTTAATCCAATATCAAAGACTAAGTGAATAAAGGCCTACCTATCATATAATGAAATAGTAAGCATAAATAATTTAAGAATCCTTGTTTTTGAATATTGAGAAGAGAAGTGAGACAGAAGACCATGTGAGACACTGAGAGAACAGACACCATAACAAAACAAAACAATACAATACAAAATCCAGAATCTTTTCTTTCTTTTTTTTTTTTTTTCAACAGTTATGACTCATATCATAAGCCATTCTTGACCTGGACCCCGCAAAATGGTAAAAGAAAGTCTTCATTGATTCAACGTGTTATTTGACCGGTCCTCCTCTTGCCATTGAATTCTAGGAACTCGCCACGTGTCAAAACTCCATTTGATTAAGTATTTTGAACAAGGACAAACATGTGAGTGACAATCCATGTCCTTTACCTAGAAGCAAAATCCAAGCAAATCTCAAATCTCTCTACATATTTATTCTTTTGTTTTCATAGATTAATTTTTAATTATACTTAACAAAATCCAAATCCAAATCCAAATTACAATATCTTGTTGATTCAACTCTCTTTAACATAAAAGAATAATCCATTTCTATTTAATTAATCAGTATCTACATCTTAATTTTGTTATAATTAACTTCTCATAAACTCAACCCAGAAACATTTATTTCTTTCTAATTGTATATATTGTTAGTTGTTTGTCCGGATCTTTTTTATTTTTTATTTTTTATTTTAATTCCCTGCTGTTGTATTCTTTGCATGTGATCGAGTAAAACACCAAAGTGTGAAATGTATGTTTCGGTCTGTCCTATCATTACAATTCATGTCACCCAAAAACTCACTGTAAATGACAAAATCATACATGCATTGGAATCAATTACATTCAGTTTAAAGGAAGGAAAACAAATCAATGAATAGGCAGAACCAAACTTACCCTAGCTACTTGTATACACTGTACAAAAAAACATTTGAATTTTATTATTGTTTTTTATGTGGACATGAAATAATAATATATAATTGAGATTTCTCTTAGACTTTCTCTTTCAGCTTTGAACTAACTGAAGTAGAAGATGAAGATGAGTTCTGCTGTCTTTGTTCTCTTTTCCAGCTAGATTTCAATTTATTTTAATTAGGAAATAGATGATATATCAACTTAAGAAGAGAAAAAGAGTTGATTGTTCACGTGCACATGTGATACCTTCTTCATTCAAAATATCAAAATGGATATTAAAAAAAACTCATGATTTCCATTCAACTTGTTTTGGACACTTTCTTCTCCTTCTACTATAAACAACAACTAATTAATTTATTTATGTACCTCCATTGCCATTACCTACTTTTGAATGCCCTCAATTAGGATGTACTACCCTACATTGTGGTTCATTTTTTTCAATTACTAATGTGTTACAATTGAAAATTCCTCAAAAAAATTTGTTAAATTGAATCTATAACACCCAATTCATAAATTTGAGTCTCATAAAAAAAACATTATTATTCAAAAATTGATAAAAAAAAAAAATGTAACACGCTATGGCCTTTCAAAATAAGTGTTTATTAATCAGAAACGTTAAATAATTACATTTTAAATTAATCAGCTCTTTGTACGTGTACGTAATCTATCATGAAGCTCATTTCTAAATCCTTTAGAAATTATAGATGGATCGTTACTTGATTAAATAAGATAGAAGAAAAAAAAAAACAAAAACTGGAAGGTTGATCATATGGTCCCAATGGTCCGTCGGCATCGACAGCTCATGCACTGCTAATTTACTTGTAAGTCAAAGCTCAGTCAATCTTAATGCATTGCAAACACACTCTCTCTCTATGGAAACACTATGTCTTTTTTTTTGTTTTTTTAAAAATTATATATTTATTGTGTTAACTTTAATCTGATAAACATTAAAAGCATTTACCATTTTAAAACCCCAATCCCTCCTTTTCCATATAATATTATCGCTGCTGTTTCTTTGTATGTCAGGCATTGTAATATTGGAAACTGTTACCCGGATTTCCCTTGGATTGTTGATTTTTTCTCTCTGCCTACATACATTTTCACAACATCCATCCATGATCCATCCATTCATCCATCAAAAATTCATTTATTGATTCATTCACTGTCCTTTCAATATTAATGATGCTACTCTCTGAGCTTAGACCCCACTTCATTTGCTTTACCGATTCATTCGTTCATATATCAGAACGTTACGTTGGAGATAAAATACATACGGATTCTAAATTCTTGATGAGTTTGTAAAACGATCATGGCTATTGATGCATCAATACTCAGTACTATTCTCATAATAAGCTGACTCAGCGGGTAAACAAATTTGTGAAAAGGTTTTCCTATTGTTCATGAATACTGAATTGATGATTATATCCGTTCAATTTATAGCCGTTGGATGGTTATAATCTGCATGGAATCTTTTTCTGGCTTCTACTCTAACCAATTGTTTCAGATAAAACAGGAATTGATGCAACAATCAATTAATAAAATATATATGCATAAAATGAATAAAAAATTCGCCAATGTGGGAAGTGGGAACACTAAATTTACACTGACAGATTAATAAATTTTCATTTTCATTTTGACAACTTCTTGGAATCTTCGAAGTAGAAGATTTCCACCCTTTGAGAAACATGAAGCAGAAGCCTGGACTGTTCGTTTCTAGTTCTAGATAAGAGAGTTCATTTTTTTATTATAGCATTATATAAAAAATATATATTTATTTATTTTAATACAAGGGAGAAGGGAGATGAGTGAGTGAGTGTGAGTCTGCTTTACCTCTACTGTTTCATGGTAACTTCAGCGAAGAGCCCAAAATGAAAGTTTCAGTCGTAAAAATTTATTTTCTCAACTGTATGTATGCCCTAAGTTGGCCATCATTGACTGTCATTACCCCATGTCATGACAAAACATCACATCATGGACATATTATATGACATGCATGGATTCAAAACCATACATTTTACCTAGCTCCCTGTCTTTCCTTTTAGGTATAAGTACAAACACATACTTGGTAAGTTGGAATAGTGTAAGAGGGGTCCCTTCCCTTGTAGAACTCACTAGGGTTTCTTCTGTTCTGCTCTTGCTTTCTTCCACTCGATGTTGTTTTGAAATCTCATGGCATGCTTAGAAATGTATAACTCCGAGCACAAAGGTCTAATGAGCCCCAGAATCTCTTTCTCCAATGATTTTGCCGAGTCACAACATACTAAGAAGCAAGAACGGAGCTCAAGGGAAGCTCCAGTGTCCTCAGACTTTGAGTTTTCTGTCACGAAGTACTCGATGATGAGTGCTGATGAGCTCTTTTCCAAAGGTAAGCTCTTACCATTTAAAGATAATTGCAATAACCAAATGCAGAGGACTTTGAGGGAAGAGCTTCTTGTTAATGAGGATAAGGATGTTGAAGTGTCATCGAAACCACCAAAGGCTTATTCTAACAGATGGAAGGGGATTCTTGGTCTCCGAAGATCTCACATTGGTTCCAAGAAAACTGAAAAGTGTGATGGGTTTGTGGAGAAAGTTACTCATGACACGAAAAAATCTATCTTTGCCCATGAGGAGAACCGCGTTAGCAAGAGTTCACAGGTACAACCTATATATGTAAATAATCAAACTTTCCACATGTTTTTACCTTTAAGATTTTGTTTTTGGTTATCGTTTTACTGAGTTTGGTGTCCTTTTGGATGTTGTCGGCACAGGAGATTTTAAGTGAAGGAGGGTCAATTTGCAGAGATGTGGAGATTGGAATATAAGTACATCAACTGTTGAAGGTGGCGCTGTAGAGATGTTGTGGTGGGGGCTAATTTTTGTTTTAGGAAGATGGGCTATCATTTTCCACTCTTTTTAGCCGAGGTTTGGATAAATTTAGCAGTCTTTAGTTTGTGTTCGTGGGTTGGGTTGGCTTTAACTTGATTCACCTTTTTTTTAAAAAAAAAATTCTCTATGTTTTGGAGTCTCACTGTCTGTATGTAGCTCCTTTCGATCTCTTAGAAGTTGGTGTTTGGCTGTTAGTTTGTACAAAATGTTTGCAGTTGAAGAGTTGCTTCTGTTTGAAGTTGGGTGCTGATTGTCTAATTATGTGTTTTAGTTGGATCTATTCATGTAATTTCCTTGACTCTGGATCTATTTAGGGATATAAAAGGCTCTATTTTTGCGAAACCGACAGATCCTACTATTTTAAAATGAGATGGAAATGAAATTCTCTTGATTATATGTGGCTTTCGAATCAACTAACTATATGCATTATTTTTTAACTAAATTAAAACTTCAATACTAATTGTAACATGTTTATGTTTGTATTTTGTAATGAGTTGGTGAGCCCAAACTTCTCTGGAGCAACAAAAGGAAACAACTCCTCAGTAGCTAAAGAGAGTTTGAGAGGCAGCCGGCTGGTCACCGGTGTGTCTAAGTTTGCAGCCGCAACATCTTTGTTCAACTTCAAAGGCAAACAAATATTGTCATGCAAAACCGAGTGTAAAATACGGAATTCTGCAGCCTTGTCTCCATTTAATCGAGGCCTTAAATGAAGAATTAATCCAGATAGCATTCGAATTGGTGTCTACCTGATGTCTAATCGTCAGACTCCATTAGAAAACACATGATTGGCCAGTCAACGTACTCGTATTTGACTGCCAGCGAATGGCAACAGTGTGTTTCCTACGTGGTTCATCCGAAACCACTCGTATTCTGTTGAAAACGGAACTCTTACAAAGATGACCGCGTACCTGAAGTTGTTTCTACTACGTGGCCTTGGTTACTTAAGTTTCCATATCTTCCAGAACCAAATTCCCTCGGGGATTTTGCTGTGTCTGCAAATAGATTGAGTGAATAAACTTTCCTTGAATATCTGTACATTCTTTATAAAACGAACAATCTCCTCTTATGGTTTTGCAACCAATGTGGGAATTCTAAATACCCTTTCGACATAACCAAATTCGTATAACTAGTTGGCGAACTAGGAGTGAAAAAAGGACGCAAGAAAAATGGGACAAAATATCTATATTACAAATCCGTAATGCTCTGGTATATGCCGATGATACAAACAATGTTACAACTACACACTAATCCTGGGTCAGATCTACCACATAAAGCAGGTTCACTTTGCTGTTATTGAAGTCACAGAGGGAGAAGAGACACATAAGAGCAAAACGAAATAACCAATGATAAAAATAAGAATAAAAACAGAAACTGATAGATAGGCACATAAAATGTATAATGTCACCATGGAGCATTCGCGATTTCCCGGAACTTGAGCTCGTAGCTCTCAGCCGTTAGCTTCAGGCTCTGGATTTCAGCATCAAATCTTTGACAGGACCCTTTCAATTCCACAAGCCGAGCTTCAATATTTCTAATCTCATCTTCTGCCTGAGATTGTTGAGCTTTCGCTTCTATATAACTCCTAGTATCCTCAGCACCTTCTGAATCAAAAGCAAGGCTCACAAGCTTGCGTAGCCGAGTACGTAAAAAGCCTACGCTCATGCCCAAAAGCTCAAAGGCTTTCAAAGTCTTGTCCCACATAGCAAATTCATCACGGGATGTACTAAGCTTGCAAGCTCTCATGGCATCCGCAATGTTAACAATTTCACAAATAGTTCCAACAACCAACTTAACATTGATGCCCTGGACAAGACTGTCATGAAGGAATGCATTCTGACTACAGCAAATCTTGTAGTACTTGCACCTAATATCATCCAGGAGCTCAGAATCTATTACCAATCCATCTACCAAGATGTTGAAGTTGTCTAGACTCGTGACATCTTTAAACTGAACAGCAGGTGTAGATATTTTGAAACCTTCAAGAACTTCTGAACCAACCTCTTCACTGTCATTTTCAGATTGCTCAGCTGGTTGTCCAACATTAGAAACT
>JAWDEX010000020.1:2483711-2522870 GCA_035221805.1 Trichilia hirta | reverse complement strand
GTCTTTGAGAATAATATAAAAAAGTAATTTTTTACGTACTTATTAATAGAAAAAGCGTAACCCTGAAAATTATTTTTAAAAGAATATAATCAAATTTTTATAAATTTTTATAATTTTCTTCCCAAATTTTTAAAAAAATAGAATTAGGTAGGCTTCTGAATCTGCATATTTTATTCTTAATAATTTAACTGATATTCAAATAAATTAATTATTACATCCTACGCCCCAACACCGCCTTAATTAGCGTCCTTCTCCGAATTTAGAAGCCAAAAGAAGAAAATGAAGCAGAAGGCGGGAAGAATAATTAAGATTTTGATTCGGGTATTGTGTTTCCGTTTATAAATGAATTTGGGTATAGATTTGGATACGGGTATGAGTGTGAATATAGTTATTGATTTTTTATTTTATTTTGTTTTTTAAATATAAAGTTAAAAGGGTATTTTTATAAAGTATGGTTATGAAATTACATCAATACCCACATTCTTTGAAGGTTTTTGGAACGGGAATGTATACAGGTATAAATGTATTAGTTGCCAAATTACACGGGGGTTTGTGAAAATAACTGAAAAGGAAAATATTTATTATTTAACGAAATTATGGAGAAATATATATCGTTCCCCCCCTATAAGTTAACTGGCCTTTAAACATACCCATAATTCTCTCTCTCTATCTCTGTTCTCTCCTCTTTTCGAACTTGAACGGCCAGCTGACAAATAACTTAATATTGAATATTTAATAAAAAACTATATTATTGAAATTTAAATTTAAATTTTAGTCAAATTAAAATAAAATAAAAAAGCAAACACATTATTAGATATCAATCATATTTAGAATAAAAGAAACAAATACCACCTTCCTCAAATATTTTTTTTTCAAATCCAATATTAAAACCCGACTAAGTCATAAGAGGCTACCTAGCATGTAATTAAATTAAAGCTTAAAAATTAATTTATTAAGTTTTTAAATCCTTTTGTTTGTTGTCTGATGTAAAAAACCAAGGTTCTGAATTGTAGTATCCTGTCCTGTGTTATGATATTGAGAAGATAAGAAAGGCAGAATACCATGTGAGAAACTGAGAGAGGGTAAACAGTAAACACCAATACAAAACAAAACAAAGCCTAACCAAATCCAGCCTTTCTTCTTCTTCTCCCTTTTTTTTTTTTTTTTTTTTAAACCCCAAGCCATTCTGGGCCTGGATCCCACAAACTGCTAAAAGAAGGTTCTGATTGATTCAATATGTTTTTTTGACTGGTCCTCCTCTTGTCATTAAATCCTGGGAATTCGCCACGTGTCAATTTGACTCAACATTTGAACAAGGACAACCATGTGAGGGACAACCCATGTCCTTTTCCTACAAGCAAAATCTAAGTAAATCTCAATATCTCTACGTATATATACTTTTGATTTAGATTTAATATTAATTCTACTCAACAAATTCCAAATCCCAATGCACAGTAGTACTAGGAGATCTTGTTCATTCAACTCTCTTAACAGAAAAGAATACTCTGTTTTCCATATAATTTAATTTATCAGTATCTGGATCTCAATTTGGTTATAATTAATTTATCAAAAACCCAACCCAACTACATTTATTTATTTGTTTTTCAATGCCTGTATTGCTAGCTGTTTGTCTGGATCCTTTGTTTTTCTTTTTGTTCACCAATTCCCCCTGCTGTTGCATTCTTTGCATGTGATCGAGTAAAGCACTAAAGTGTGAAATGTGTGTTTCGCTCTGTCCTATCATTACAATTCATTACACACAAATATTTACTGCAAATGACAAAACTCAAATCAAAATCAAACATTTATTGGAATCAATCACATTCAGTTTAAAGGAAAACAAGTCAATGAATAGGCAGAACCAAACTTATCCTATACTTCTATATACAGTACCAAAAACATTTGCATTTTATTATTTTTTATGAGGGATATGGGATGATAATAATGACATAGAATTGGAATTTTCTCTTATCCTTTGTCTTTGAGCTTTGAACTAATTGAATTAGCGGATGAAAATGAAGATGAAGATGAGTTCTGTTGTTTTTGTTTTCTTTTCCAATTAGATTTCAATTTATTTTAATAATTAGATAGATCCACTTAAGAAGAGTTTGATTGTTCAGGTGCCCACGTGATCCCTTCTTTAGTCAAAAGATCATGACTCATGATTTCAACTTGTTTTGGACACTTTCTCCTACAACTAATTTATTTATGTACCTCGGTTCCCAGAACCTACTTTTGAATGCCGTCGATTAGGATGTACTACCCTATATTGGGATACTATTTTTGAATTACAATCGAGTTACAACTATAAATTTATCAAAATGTTTTGTTAAATTGAATCTATAATACACAAATCATAAATTTCAGCGCTCATAAACCAACTATTATGCTTCAAAAATAAAATAAAATAAAATTAAATTAAATTAAATTTGTAACACATTATGGCCTTTCAAGATAAATGTTTATTACGTTTTAAACTAATCTACTATATGTACATGTACGTAAGAATATCCATCTCTCCCATGAAGCTCATTTCTAATCCTGTATGTATAGTATAGACCATATAAACTATGGATGGATCGTCGCTTCATTAAATAAAATAAAATAGATAAAAGGAAATTGAAAAAAAATCCTGGAAGGTTGATCACGTGGTCCCAATGATCCGTCAGCATCGACAGCTCATACACTGCTATTTTACTTGTAAGTCAAAAGCTCAGTCAATCTCAATGCATTGCAAACACACTCTGTCTGGGAAACTCTGTCTAGGCTATGCCACCCTGTCTTTTTTAAATTTTAATCTGATATATCTCAAAAGTATTTTACATTTTGAAGCCAACTCCAATTCCTCCTGCTTTTCAATAATCTTATAGCTGCTGTTTCTTTGTATGTCAGGTATTGCAATACTAGAAACTGATACATTTCTCTTGGAATATTCATTCTTTATTTCTGCCTGCATACATTTTCATACCTTCCATCCATGATCCATCCATTCACCCATCAAAATTTTCATTCATTGATTCATTCACTGTCCTTTCAATATTAATGATGCTATTGTCTGAGCTTAGACCCCAGTTCATTTGTTTTACTAATTCATTCATTCATATACCACAACGTTACAATGGAGAAAAATACAGGTGCTAAATTATTGATAAGTTTGTAAAAGGAGCCGCGGCTACTGATGCACCAGTACACATTACTATTCTCATGATAAACTGACTCAGCGGGAAAACTATTTAGTCAAAACGATTTCCTATTGTTGATGAATGCTGAATTGGTGGTTGTATTCCTTCAATTTATAGCCGGTGAACGGTGGATGGTTATAATCTGCATGGAATCTTATTTGGCTTCTAATCCTACCAATTGTCTCAAATAAAAAAGGAATTATTTCTGTTTTTTATAAAATATATAATGCAAAATAAAATGAATAAAAAATTTACCTGTGTCGAAAGTGGGAGCACTAAATTTCCACTGACAAATGAGTAAATTTCCTTTTGCATTTTGATAACTTCTTGGAATCTTCATGGTAGAAGTTTTCCACCCCTTGAGAAACTTGAAGCAGACACCTGGATTGTTTCGTTCTAAGATAAGAGTGTTCAATTTTTTATTACCGCATTCTATAAACAAATATATATTTATTTACATTAGGGAGAAGGGGGAAGAGTGCGTCTTAGTAAGTTGAGCGAAGAGCCCAAAATAAAAGTTTCAGTATTACAATTTATTTTCCAAAGATGGTCATCATTGACTCGCATCACCCCATGTCATGACAAAACATCACATCATGGGCATATTATATGACATTCGTGAATTCAAAACCATGCATTTTACCAAGCTCCCTCTCTCTCTCTTTAGATACAAAAACAAACTTATAACCGGTAAGTTGGAATAGAGAAAGAGGAGTCCCTTCCCTTGTAGACCTTATAAGGGTTTCTTCTGCTCTGCTCTTCTTTCTTTCTCTCCATGTTGTTTTGAAATCTTATGGCATGCTTAGACATGTATAACTCCGAGCACAAAGGTCTGATGAGCCCCAGAATCTCTTTCTCCAATGATTTTGCCGAGTCACAACATATTAAGAAGCAAGAAAGGAGCCCGAGGGAAGCTCCAGTGTCCTTAGACTTTGAATTTTCTGTAACGAACTACTCAATGATGAGTGCCGATGAGCTCTTTTTCAAAGGTAAGCTCTTACCATTTAAAGAGAATTGCAATTACCAAATGCAGAGGACTTTGAGGGAAGAGCTTCTCGTTAATGAGGATAAGGATGTTGAAGGGTCACCGAAACCACCAAGGGCTTATTCTAACAGATGGAAGGGGTTTCTTGGTCTCAGAAGATCTCACATTGGTTCCAAGAAAGCTGAAAAGAGTGATGGGTCTGTGGAGAAAGTTGCTCATGAAACTAAAACATTTATCTTTGCCCATGAGGAGAACCGCGTTAGCAAGAGTTCCCGGGTACTCACAGCTTATCCATATAAAAAAACCAAACTTGCCTCGTTTTTTTCCCTTTTAAGATTTTGTTTTCGGTTATCGTTTTACTGAGTTTGGTGTCCTTTCGGATTTTGTTTACACAGGAGATTTTGAGTGAAGGAGGGTCGAGTTGCAGAGACGTGGAGATTGGAATATAAGCACAAGTACTGTTGAAGGTGGTGCTGTAGAGATGTTGTTGGGGGTGGGGTTGGCAATTTTTTGTCTTAGGAAGACGGGGTATCGTTTTCCTCCCTTTCTAGCGGAGGTTTGGATAAATTTAGTAATCTTTAGTTTTTGTTCGTGGGTTGGGTTGGCTTTAACTTGATTCAGCCTTTCTTTTTCCCTTTGTTTTGGAGTTTCACTGTCTGTCTGTTATCTTTTGCTATCTCTTAGAAGTTTGTTTCGGCTGTTAGTTTGTACAAAATGTTAGTTTGCAGTAGAAGTTCTTCTGTATGATGTTGAACGATGATTGTCTAACTATGTGTTTTTGTTGGATCTCCTGATGTAATTTCCTTGACTTTCGATCTATAGAGAGATATAAATGGCCTCACTTTTGCAAATAGAAAGATCCTACGATTTTAAAATGAGATAGGAAAGAGATTCTCTTGATTATCAGTGGCTTTTGAATCAACTAACTACATGAATTATTTTTTTAACTAAATTTAAACTTCAATACTAATCGGATCATGTTTATGTTGGTATTTTGTAATGAGTTTGCGATCCCACAATTCTCTGGAGCAAGAAAAAGAAACGACTCAGTAGCTAGAGAGAGTTTGAGAGCCAGCCGGCCGGTCACTGGTGTGTCTCGGTTTGCAGCCGCAAGTTTCAGGGTAAAACAAATATTGTCATGTAAACCAAAGTAGAATTCCGAATTCTTCTGTCTTGTCCATTTAATCGAGATTTTAATTGAAGAATTAACCCAGGTAGCATTGGAATTGGTGTCTGCCATCTATGCTTAATCGACAAACTCTATTAGCAAACGCACGGTAGGTCAGTCAACGTAGTTGTATTCGACAGCCATAGAATGGCAACAGTTTGTTTCATACGTTGTAAATCGGAATCCACTCGAATTCTGTTCAAAACGAAACTGTTTAAAAAGATGACTGGGGAGCTGAAGTGGTTTGTACTCCATGGCCTCGGTTTGCTAAGTCTCGGTATCTTGCACGGTCGAAATTGCCTCAGGGATCATGCGTCGTCTTCAAATAGGTTGAGTAAATAAATTTTTCTTCAATATCTGTACATCCTTCGTCAAACGATCAATCTCCTATTCTGGTTATGCAACCAATGTGGGAAATCTAGATACCCTTTTACATAGCCAAATTCGTATAACTCGTCAACTAAGAGAAAAAAAAATAAAGGACCCCAGAAAACTGGTACAAAATATCTATATTACAAATACTTAAACGCTTTGGTAAAGGCCGATGATACAAAAAATAATACAACTACATAATAATCCTGTGCCAGATCTACCACATAAAGCAGGTTCACTTTGCTGGTATTGAAGTTACAGAGCGAGAATGGATACATAAGAGCAAAAAGAAATAACCAATGATAAAAACAAAAATAAAAACAGAAACTGATAGGTAGGCACAAAAATGTATAATGTCACCATGGAGCATTGGCGATTTCCAGGAACTCAAGCTCATAGCTCTCAGCTGATGGCTTCAGGCTCTGGATTTCAGTATCAAATCTTTGACAGGACCCTTTTAATTCCACAAGCCTAGCTTCAATATTTCTAATCTCATCTTCCGCCTGAGATTGTTGAGTTTTCGCTTCCATATACCTCCTAGTGTCCTCAGCACCTTTTGATTCAAAAGCAAGGCTCACAAGCTTGTGTAACCGAGCACGTAAAAATCCTACATTCATGCCCAAAAGCTCAAAGGCTTTCAGAGTCCTGTCCCACATAGCAAATTCATCACAGGATGTACTAAGCTTGCAAGCTCTCATGGCTTCCGCAATGTTCACAATCTCAGAAATAGTTCCAACAACCAATTTAAAATTGATGCCCAGGACAAGACTTTCATGAAGGAATGCATTCTGACTACAGCAAAGTTTGTAGTACTTGCACCTAATATCATCAGGGAGCTCAGAATCTATAACCAATCCATCTAACAAGATGTTGAAGTTGTCTAAACTCGTGACATCTTTAAACTGAACAGCAGGTGTGGATATCTTGAAACCTTCCAGAACTTCTGAACCAACCTCTTCACTATCATTTTCAGATTGCTCAGCTGGTTGTCCGACATTAGAAACTGATCCTGGATGGGCAGACATTTTGTTCTTTTGGACAACCGCCAATGGCAGAGACTTCTTGCGTTTCTTCTTTGTATTTTGGTTAGTAAGCACACATGTTTCTCCGGTATCTTTTTCAAAGTTCAGGCATAACATCCCAGGGCAATAGAAGATATGTAAGTAACAGGCAAACAGTGGAAACCTTCTAACATACAAGCAGATATAAAAGACACCAGAAAATAGTAATAATAAAAATAATAACAATAAACTCGCCTGCATCATTTGGTTTTGACTGAGCATCCAAATTTAGAAGGCCAAGAGCCCCATCCACTTCAGTAAAATCATTGGCCCTTATTATGTAAATCTACAAAAGTAAAATAGATAAACTGACTGAGCATCAAAATTTAGAAGGCCAAGAGCCCCATCCACTTCAGGAAAATCAGATGCCTTATTATGTAAACCCGCAAAAGTAACATAGATAAATACTGTGGACAAATACTGCTTGCAGATGTGTTTATAGACAATCCTACCTTAAATGTAGCATCAACATTCACTCTCACCTAGAAAATTTTGTCAAATTTCAGCACCCTCACCCTCTCTTTCCTTTTCTAGTACAAAACCCAAAAGAATAATTAGCAGTTCAAACAAATTTAATATGCAAAAGGTTTCCAACTCCATCAGAACATAATATCTCATCTTTCCAAATGTGCACCCAAGGACGAACTTTATATAGAGTTTAGATCAAAGACCTCCACCTCCCATTCTTCTCTAAAAAAGAGAAAGGAAATAAATAGCAAAATCTCTATATCTTTGAGTTTCTCCAACCTTTTTCCATAGTATATATGATTCTCTCTTCATTGTTTCAGTTTCCAAAAGCACACACTTCATTTCATACAAGCTTGCACTGTGTTTTGTTTCACAAGAATTAAGTGTGCCTTGTGTGTTTAAACAGCAATATCCTTTTCAGTGCCTGTGGATTTGACTTTTACACCATCCTACTGTCATTTCTTTCGTCTCGTAAATCTTCAAACAACTCATGCAATTTTCTTTCTTCTCATTGTTCTTTTCTTGGCATAAGCAACAATGCAAGCTTTTAATACTTATGACAAAGAGTTAGAAAGGAGAGCAAATACAGGCCAAAAGTAAATCAAATAGCCCAGAAACAATTCTTTTACTAACAACAAACCATATCTTGGAAACTGAGAGAAACAGAAGCCTAAAACTAATCAACTTATGCAATTTAGTTGGCTTCGTTTCTTCTCGCTTGAGTATTGATATATTCCACACACTCAACAAGCTTTACAGCTGCTGCCATCCACGAAGGATGCCTTTAGCAGGTAAATATCCATTCCAGTGCAGAAAGTTCCTTTATATGCTTTGGGAACCGTCATATCAGACGCTAAATTGATACAACTTTGATGCCCTTGAGGTCCCTAGAAACTACTAATTGAGGTCCAATGCTCTTTCAGTTTTTACAGGATGCTAGCTGTTCAAATGATTTTTCTAGATATGAGCTATAAGGTCCTTTCCTTTGCCCAACAATACAAAACCAATCAATCTGGAGAAAGTAAACCATTGGTGTAAGATGCTTATCTCATCCTCATTTTAAGCATCGGTGACCCTACATAGTGCATCTATTCGGTTGTAGTTTCCTGTTTGGAATATTGTGGTAAGATATTTGTAGAATGCATTACAGGATTTCCTTCTAACCACTAAATGCATTTTTTCAACATTAGGATAAGCGGGTATGGTTTCTGATCTACATTACATTTCTCTAGATCAGATAGTGCATGGGTTGACTCTTCCTATGTACGTGCCAATATTAGTGTGCACAGTCAATGGCTCAGTGATAACTGTTGAAGCGCACAATAAAGTCAGTATCATTCTTCAGCATTCATTAACAATGAAAGCAAGCAGCTATGGTGCATGCCAGCAAATTTGAAATAGTTAGCACTGAGCAGGTTCCTGGCATGCATTTATTTACAATTTTCAACTTGTTGCACAAGTCTCTAATGCTAAGCTAATATGTAGGAAGGTCATCCAAAAGTCTAACTCATAGGCAGAGTATAATTTAAATATGTAAAATGACAATAGTAAAGCAAGGTGCATAAAATAATATTCTAATAAGTGGGATGCAAAAAGGCTTTTGGTTGTTTTTACATTTATTATTTCTAGTTCCTGAAACATCTAAGACCTTTGTCTTTCAAACAACTACCTCGAACTCATAAGATGAACCTAGCTTATAATGCAATTCACACTGGTAGAAAAGAAAAACATTTTGGGTTTGTGTCAATGTTACACAGGCTTAAGACAAGCTCTAGAACTATAATTAAGAAACAAATGATCAACCTTGACAAGGCGCATTCAAAGCTGGCCATACATATTGGGATCTAGATGGATTGAATGGATGAAAGCTTTCCATATATTCAACAACATAAAGGTGATTGTTCCAGAGCTCGGACTAAGCATATTCGCATAGCAAATTATAAAAAAGATTCTGAGACATTACTTCACTAGCACATTCAGTAATCCGAGGTACAATCTTTAACAAGACTTCTTTAACACAAAGCGATAGTCCTGCTTAATCTATTAATACATTCTCTAATCAGGCACCTGTGACCTAAACCATAAATCATCTTCAGATCATATTCCTAAAATTGGGTTTACTTGAGTCAATTTATCCAAAATAGGAGAGGTTTGAAGTTCAAAAATATGGTCAATAAGAATAATCACAAAAAGCCTAAATGACTGTCACTTGTTTTTTGCCCCTTCCACTGTCCTTTTCGGATCTTGTAAAGGGAGAGACAAACAAATAGATCAATGAGAAACATCCACCTTACGAACAAAAATACACAGAAATGCATTCTCTTTCCAAAAATGATTTTTTGAACTATTCCCATCATTATAAATATTTCAACTACGGAATGAGACACCATGGTTCTTATTTTTTAAGCTAGCATCACTGCTATGCAAATAAAACATTTTCTCTCATTCACTCCCCAGTTAAAACAATGAAAATTCCATACTTCTCAAGTAATACCTAAATGTTGACTCATTCCCGACATCAAAATGTAGAAGGTTAACATGGACTATATCAGAAATTTGATGATCTTATGCTAGATGTATATACAGATACTAATTGCATACACATAAACTCCTAACAACAAAATCCCATTTGTTAACTCATTTTATGATTCTATTGTCCAAAAAAAAAACAGTGCATAAGTTATAATTAGCAAAAACATAAGAGAAATAGACCATCACCTTGAGCTTCAGAGGTTCAATTAATTGGAAGACCAAAACATCTCCCTCAAGTAAATTGTGTGCTGTGGAAAACTGTCTCCAGCCAGCACTCAATCCTGTCTTGTCAGCAAAATATTTTGCCTTGTAATGGATTCCAGATTCATCTTCCAAAATGACAGTGGTGTCCTCAGTTGGTAAGTGTAACTTACAAAAGTGTCCAGGAAGTCCCTGTCACAGAAGAAAAAAAATTGTGACTCATTTAAAGCTGTGGTTCCTGACAACAATGCCTTTAGCCTAAATGTACATATCTAACAGAACTTACCATCCAGAAACAGCTAGCAACATGTGATCTGACCATAGATTTGGCAAAACTAGGGAATTCAGGCTCTAGATTGGACTGGACCTCTTCTGCCCTTATCATAGCAGGTGACTTGGGTTCAATGGGAGAACATTTTCCAACAACCACACCCTTATTTTTCTTCGAACTGCAAATTAAACCCAGCCAACCAGTACTAAATCAAATCTGCACCCATCAAAAAATCACTATAAATTGCAATATATATTTGACTGACCTCTTATACTTTCCTTCACCAGAATAAGTCTCCGCCTGTTCCAATTCATCAATTTTTTCCGTTAATTCACCAATTCAGGAATAACATACGAATGATGCACTAATTTACACCAAGTTTGTTGCACCACCAAACTAAATAAAGAAACACAGAATGACAATGACAACAACTAGTTACCAGTAGAATAAGATCCCAATAAGCTCCACGATGAGCAGGAAAAATCGTAAGACTTAGTTAGATTAATCAAAGTTAAGATAGAGGGACGATAATGTTCCAGATAATGCAAAGACACAACTCTAAATGAAAGGAGATCAATAAAATCATCAGAGAATTCAAAAGACGGCGTTCAAGTACAAGCATAAAAATAGTTATCATATCAAGTAAGGGTTGTCCGGTTGGGAAGGCAATCTTCAGTTTTTAACGTGGTGAACGAGTAAGTGAGGCCCAGGGATTTCTATGTATCGAAATTAACTTGTAGGCGATTCAATGACAAGCTTGCATCTCAAGTAAATTACAATAATGTTTAAAGCTCAGGAGCAATAAGGCAAGTCTTACAGGCTTGATTACCGTCTCGGATGGACCCTTCTTGAACTTCAATATAATCTTCTCCTTCTTCTTGGAGGTCGTCTTCATCGGCTCATCCTGTCATTATTTCATACAATTCAAGTAAACAAGAGCGAATTCACAGAATTGCTAACACGAAACCCTTAAAACCATAAACGAAATATAAGATCTCATTCATTCATTCATCAATAGAAGATAGAGACCGAGGAGAATATTGTTTTCGGTTTGCGTTTGCGTTTTGATTTGGAAGCGGGAACCATGGAGAGCTCAGCAATCGTCGTATCTTCGTCTGTTCTCTCCTGTTCGGAGTTTTGTTGGTGATGCGACGTCGTGTTAATGTGTTCCTCGACAACCTCCTCCTTAACTTCCAGATCCATTTTTGAACGATGAATTTCTGTCTAGATCGCCCACTCCCTCGTGTACGTTCAAAACACGAGGGACAAGAATTAAGAAGCAAGAGGGATTGGACGTAATTCCATTTTTTCTCCTCTTTTTTTTTTTCGATAATTTTAAATATCAACACGAAGATTCAAAAGCTGTTAGCTATATCGTCCTTTTTTTTTTTTTTAATAAAAAAACCTATATCGTCCAAAAAAATCTGTGCTAAATATTTAGTGAAATCTCCATAATTCATAGTTTTCTAAATTATTTCTTTGGTAAATGACCAAATAAAAAGAAAAACATTTTTGTTCTATTTTTTAAATATTACTTCAGAAAAAACTTAAAATGTTGGAGTTTTTCCTATAAAATTAAAAATGAAAAATGAAAAATTTATTTTTATTTTTATTTTACAAAATTAGTTCTTGGATTTTGAAATGCGTCCTAGCAATTGGATTTTGTTGGTAAACTGGTCGTTACTGCTACATTGGATTTTTTTTTTCCTTTTTCTGGTAATTCATAGATCCTAAAATTCTCTGGTTTTTGAAGGAATATAGTTTACCAGCAACAACAATTCTTTCATTCAACACGGGTGCATTTAGCTTGCCCTTTTTTTTTTTTTTTTCGTTACAATTCTTAATTTCTTGTTATACATTTTATAAATGGAGAAAAATTTTAAATTATAATAAAAGAATTATATAATAAAACTGTAAACATTAAAGCATGATTCTAAAACCATAATTTATCATAAACAATAATATTTTTTATTTTTTATTTTTGAATATTCTTTCAACAATTAAATTGTAGACAGTAATATAGCATTTTTTTTTAATTAGGTAGTGAAATTTGGTTTTACTGTACTACAACATTAAATGACATTAAATATTTTTTAATTAACTTTGATAAACAATAAATTACAAATTATTTTATTCTAATCTTTGCTGTTCTCACAAAAATTTGATCACAGATGAAATATTTTTTTTATTTATAATTGTATAATTTTTTAAAAATACACAAAACAAATCATTATTGATACATCTTCAAATTATTATGATTATCACACTCTACTACTAAGTAAAAGAAGAATCTGTATGATTACAATGTGCCCTTGCCCAACCGTCCTGTTCTTTCGACTGAACGATATTCTCTCTGCATTTCACACGAAGTTGGTTGGTCAAACGACGGGGTCCCATTTCGTACTGCCGTATCCTGATTCTATGGGCATAGGGATTATAGGCGACAGGCAACCAAAAAGTCTCTCTTAGGCTATAACCGCCCACCATCGAAAGAGTACGTGCTATTTATTTTTGCATCATGGTGACCCCAACTACAATATGTGTAAATAATGTTACATGCATTATACAAATTAGAAGGAGGATACGTAAAAAATGATAGAACCAATTATATTTTATTTAAATTTTTCGACACCCACGAGGCTTAATATTAAACAAATACATTCTTCTAATAATTATGTTAATCACTTTTACCAAAATTTTTCATACATCAATATTTAAAAAATTAGTACATAACGTTGACATACACTAACTTTATAAATTAACAAATTAATATTTTTAGTTAATCATGCTAATCACTTTCGTTGATGGCTTCCACCTCTTTGCTGCCATTAATGGATAAGTGGGATTAGAGCTAGTTTAATCTTTCTCGTCACTTTGAACCATACAAATACAGCCGTCACACTGTCTTCTGCTAATTTGCCATATATTTTTTGAGTGTTACAGTTTTATTAGTTATATTGGTAATACATTCTAATAAAATTATATCATTTGCATTGAACGAAATGTTGTAACGCTTCCATTGTTTAGTTAAGTACTCTTTAATGGTTAAATAATATTTTCATTTTTCTATTTTTATTTATATTTTCATTTTCAGTTAGAAATTATAACAAGTAAAATGTAACTCGTGGTTGCCACGCGATGGTCACGTGTTTAGGTTGATTCCGTTTATTCAAAGCCCCATTTGGGTCAAGAAGATTGTTTGACCTTCTCTATTATCCCAATTTATTTTTCGTCATGTTTTTGTCCATTAGCCCAAAATTTCAAACTATTTATGCATCGTTATTCTTTCAAACTTTATTATTCCCATCATAAATTAAATGAATTGGCAAATGTTTCAGAGTGCTCTCTGAATTCTTTTTTAATCTAAAATTATATTCCATAAATAGAATCATAATTTTTTCTAATTACAATACCAACAACAAACAAATTAAAGCATGTAAAAGGGCATGCATGGATCAATAATTTAATGAATCCATAGCAAATTTTTGCCATAATCAGTCGCATCAATTTATCGAACCTGCAAAAGGGCATGGACTAACCAAAATGAAAAGGAGAGTTGTGACAGTCATACACCATTTTATAGAACTCAAGAGAATCAATTAATTATTCAGTTTGCACGTTAAAAAAAATTCTATAAATACCTTAATTGTTGTTGTAACAATAATCATCCTTCTATTTGGGTAAGACAGGTTTGATTGATTTATTTTATTGAAAAAAAAGGTTGAGGAATGGGGATGGCTTTTACGGCATAACCAAGATTTCTCCATTATATTTAATTAATTAATTAAACCCAATAGTATTTGCAGTTGACCGTTGCTTGTGCTTTATTTGTTAATCAAACGGATGGATTTTGACAAATCGATTCATCCGAGCTTCCTGCTGAAAATCTTCTTTTCTTTCACTATCATTTTCATTCACACGCAGATGACGAATCCAAGAAAAAAATACGCCCAAAGATTTTTATATGGTTGCTCAGGAGAGAGAATTCTCTGTTACTCGCGATCACGATAGGAATCTAATGACACCCGTCATCCATAATCGACGTCAGATCACAAAAAATATCATGCACAGAGATATAGCCCGACACTAATCTTTAATTGGCTGTCTGCCGCAGTTCCTTACCTTTATTTGGTCCGTCGATAAGGATTTATATGCAAAATGCATTGGATGCATTAAGACTGACAATGTATATTTATTTTTTAAATGAATATATTCCAAAAATTGCGCCAAAGTTATATCAAGGGAACTAAAAATACCGTCGAAAATAATAACCTAAATATATCTTTAATTTGTGCCATGAAAATTGGTAGAATTTATCCTTTATTATCTTCTTCAAGTATTTTTGCATCTTCTCTAAATATTTTTTTTAATTTCAAATTAAAGCTATCAATGTCAAAATTGACATACAATTAACATAAATATAAATATCCCATATATGAGTTAATATCCTTTTTATTAATGAAAGTTAATAATAAGACATGAACAATATATTACCTAATTATGTATGTAAATTCAAATGCTATCAAATTCTAATATAAATAAGCTAAATACAATATAAATTAAAAAAAAGAAAGATAAATCAAAATTTGATAGCACACTTGTAGTGTTTGTATTGATATATTTTAAAAATTATTTGTACTATCGATATTTTTAAATATTTTATAGTGAGTTAT
The DNA here is from genome assembly GCA_035221805.1 of Trichilia hirta. Lineage (NCBI taxonomy): Eukaryota > Viridiplantae > Streptophyta > Magnoliopsida > Sapindales > Meliaceae > Trichilia > Trichilia hirta. Next base: position 2,507,957 of record JAWDEX010000020.1, on the reverse strand, counting down.
ATTGAATAATATTTATTATAAATAAATAAATGAGTTTTTATTTATATATATAAATTATTTTTCCTTTTAATTATACTAAAAAATAAAATACACGTAAAATGTATAAATAATAATGATTATTCATATGTAATAAATTCTTGAGAAGCATAATTTAATAATATGTCACAGCTATTATAATTTTAGTTGACTCTCTCTCTCTCTCTGTTTAATAATTATGACTCTATCGTGTCAGTTGGAACGGCAGATACAAGTAGTTTTCTCTAATTTATTAAATAAATAATAAAATAAATTAACTTAGTTAATAAAATTTTGACGCTCTCTATACTAGATCGATAAAAATGTTATAATACAATGTTAAATGTAGCATCTACCGGGTGTAGTCGAGTAGTTTTATTTTAGGGAAGTATTTATGTTGATTCTAAATTCGAACTTTTTGGAGTGCATTCAGGTATAAGAGTTTAATACAGTCGAAGTTTTATCCTGTACTTAGTACCATTACAGTATAGTCCCTATACATGATCTTAATTAATTTAGGACAAGTATTGTGTGATCAGTGGACACATACCTCAAAAGAGTAAGTGCCTTACTTGTGTATGGCCAGCCACCGCAGTAATGACTGAGTATAGGAATTTTTACGTCATTCAAAAAAAAAATGTTAAATGTATAGTATAAATAAATTTATAAAAATATAAGATATAATTTTTTATTAAAATAATAAGATTATAATAGAAATTTTAAAAATTACATTAAATACAATCCTAAATTATTTGATAAGCTTTTTTTTTAATAATTCTTCCTTTACTTTTAAGAATTTCTATAAAATAATAATAGATTATAAAATAAATAATTTTAAATTTGTTTGTTAAATATAAATTTATCCTAAAATTATGAAATAAATTGTTTATTACTTTTTAAATATGTTAGGGTTTTTTTTTTTTTAAATTCAACTCAGGGCGACTAGGCCCAACTCATACTAGAGTCTAAACCAAGTTGTGTTGGTCAATTATAACACGGATTCTAATTATACTCAACGTAAAATCGGTAGTTCATAAAACTTAAATGGGAAAAAGTGACTTAAGCTTAGGCCAATTCATTCACGATGTTAATCTGAATTATATATATGGTAAAATTATCAATTAATAAGAATTTAACCAAAAATATATATATATATATATCAATAAAAGATAATGATCGTTTTTCCAAATATTAATAATAGTATTATATACAAGAGTTTGTTCATCATTTAATCGATAATGCTCTATGTATAAAATTAGAATACCATTTCATGATTTATATCATTTGACATTATATTTATATATGACTGTCATATATTATCAATTATTGATTTCATTACAACACCAATTAACAGATAACCTATTGAAATAAATATTTTATAATGTATATTTATTAGACTATTTTATGTAATTATATTTTTCTTGTAAAAATGGTATTTCTCTCCCTTACGCAAGTTGCATATATTTCCAAATAAAATACAAATCCATTAAATAAACAAAGGGAAAAATAATAGAAAATTTTATGCAAGTAAAATAAAATTTCTTTTCTTAAACAAGCTACGACACCAAAAATGAGAATGTCAATATCTAGTGTATTCAAAGGGGAAGATTTTCATTAAAAAAATATCTTTCCATTAGTCTGTTGATTCATTATAAACGCATGAACGAAGTCATAATTTGCAACTACATGTTCCAAATCCCATATGTTTAAGAATTTTTAGATGTCGAATGCAATTTTATAATAATATTTTTTTTTTATTTTTAATAATTCTAAGCTGATATCAGAGTTTGACCATGGAGTTGGTAACTTCACATGGGCATCAGCCTAATAATTTACGTAATTACGACTCTTTGTGCTTGAGTGCCACGCCTATTCCTACAATGCACATTCGAATGCAATTCTATTATTCTACAACTAGTGTACACTAACAAATTGCAGTCTTCCATTTTGACCGTTGGATTGAAGATCAAAATCTGATATGGCATGTGATTTGAGAAGAATAGCCATGTGTCGCATTGTGTCAGCATCTTTATTGGCTTTTGCTCCATCAAGCAAGTTACAATGTTTTCCTATTCCTGGATATGAGGTTGTTTTGTGTGAATGATTCTTTTATTATGCTCCTAGCATTCTGGACACTGTTTAATCGATCCACTTGGGTTTGGTTGGTTGGTTTGCGTTTCGACTCTTGCTCTTTGTTCTGTCTTTTTGTCAGCTTCTTGAACTTCAAGCCTTTCTCTGTTTCTTTATGACTTTCTCCGTCTTTCTGCTGTTATATCATATTATTATCGATGTCTTCCTTCTTTTTCTTCTCTCACTTGGGTAGCTTTTAATATATATATATATACGTGCAATCCTTTGTCAGAATCTGTAACCCGTTCTTGGTGTTGTTGAGTTTCTTTGATATTCCGGTTTATGAACATGTTCAGCAATCTGCATAGTTGGTTCAAGATCATTTATGTGGCTTTTGCCTTCTGCTTAGCTTTCTTCCTTGGCGCTCTTAAAGGTTCTCTTTTTTCCTTGTACTTTATCTTCTTGCATTTCGTTTTAGTATTTGCCTTTTCTGTTCGTTTTACCCTGTTTTTCGGTATTTGTTAAGGTTTACGTTAGAATTTTCTTTTTGAAAGATATATGAATATTTGAAAGAGGGGATTTTCTAGATTTTTCTTTGAATGTTGCAGGTTTACTTGTGGGTCCTGTAGCTGGTTTGACACTGATAATAGGGAATGTTGGGGTCATTCTTGCGTTGTTCCCTGCGCACGTTGCCTGGACCGTCTACACCCTTGTGAAGTAAAACTATATCTTTAATATCCTTTCTGCTTTTTCTTTTTTCTTTAGTATAGTTCTGTTTTTTGCAGTGAATTTAATAAAAGATCATAATTTTCAATCTAGTCTTTTGATATCTTACTTTGTAAGGAGATGATTTGATTCTCGCAGGACCAATAGATTTGGCATACCGCTTAAAGTAGCTTTCTTGTTTGCTTTGCCTGCTTTATTTGGAATATGGTTGGGTCTAAGCATAACCGGGAGTGCTCTCGTGGGATTAGGGTATGGATTCTTCACTCCTTGGGTTTCAGCTTTTGAGGCCTTCAGACATGACAATGATTCCAAGAAATTCTTCCACTGCGTAGTGGTAAGCTGTGAATTTCGCTCTTTAAATTTTCTCTTCTGTGTGGTTCATTGGGGGATTGTTAACTTTAAACTTCTTGGTTCTCTGAATCAAGTAGGATGGACCGTGGGGAACTATCAAAGGAAGTTGTACACTGGTCAGAGATTTTGCAGATATATGTTATCATTCATATCCAATATTCTTGAAGGAGTTACGTGAATCCCCTCCTTCAAATGAGCTTCAGACTCTTAGGTACCGCTCTTGTTTCTTGTGTTTTTGTAGTTCCTGATAAATTGTGTCCACAATGCTCCATTATGTTGCAGGTTGGAAAACATACAATATTAGTTTTAAAAATTTCAATGTTTGGATCCCTAGTTCTCTTCTTTCATTTAAGCGTTTGAATCGAATTTAATTATTTGACTTGGCTAAGGTGAGCTTTACCTTTTCTGCAAATACAGAACAGAGTAGAAGATGTGGTTAGAAATCTAATAGGCCATTATCAATTTCCTAGACAACCAAATGGGGAGCAACTTTAAAGCTAATTGTATCAAAATGTCAAATACAAATGTTTGCCGATAAAATTTTGAAGTCTACAAAAGTGGCCATTTTTCTGCTGTAGGTTGGTTCATATACCTGGATGCATCATTGTTGGGCTGGTGGGGCTTGTTGTGGACATTCCTTTATACACTGTAATTGCTGTAATCAAGAGTCCATACATGTTGTTCAAGGGCTGGTTTCGACTACTACATGATCTCGTCAGCCGCGAGGGACCATTTCTTGAAACAGCTTGCATCCCTGTTGCTGGTTTGACAATCCTTTTGTGGCCAATTGTTGTTGTTGGGAGCATCTTGGTTGCTATTTTCTCAAGTATTTTTGTTGGACTGTATGGATCAGTTATAGTGTATCAGGTTTGTTGTATTTAAGGTACATCATGAGTTTGGCATTTAATATGATTGAACTCACCTTTTAGCATTCTTATTGGATGCAGGAAAGATCTTTCCGGAGAGGTGTAGCTTATGTAATTGCAATGGTTGCAGAATTTGATGAGTATACAAATGATTGGCTCTATCTCAGGGAGGGGACAATCCTTCCAAAGTAATCATGTTTTCTAACTATTTGTAAATGCCTGGATTATCTTTCAACTAATACTGCTAGAGCTTTTTGTTCTTCATTTTCATTTTTAACTGCTTCAAACACATTTCCGACAGCCAGGCCCCATTATAGAAAAAAGAAGGTCCATCACTCATCTGAATTGTCGGTTGGAGGAAATCAAGTTGTTGGAGATAAATTCAGTTCTGTTTCTGTAGAAGCACCTGCAATGTTTGTACCAAGCTTAGGTCATTCAAGATCAGTCAGGGAGGCAATACAAGAAGTGAAAATGGTGCAGGTATGCATTGTATATTTTGATGCACATATGCATCCATGTAAATGGGCATAATGACCAGTACATAGGGCATGTAAGATTTAGCTGGCATGTTTGTTATGTTTTGTATATTGTGCAATAATAACATTGTAATTGGCTTTACCTGTTATTTGCCTGAAAGCCAATTGTACCGGCTCTTGAGTAAATGTGCAACCTTTGGGAGTTAAATCATTATATATAAGATCTCTGCATTTTCTAATACTTATTTGGTTGTGTGAGGTAAACTTTTGTAGTCCAAAATGTTTAACAAAGTTGAGTTTGTGTTCATTCATTATCAGTCATTACAAAACGATTTGAGGTTACATAGAGAATGTTTACTGATCAATGAAAATGCATGCAACAGATATGGGTAAATATGATGAGAACCTGTGAAATGAGAGGAAGAGAATTACTAGATGCTGATGTAATAGCACCATCTGACCTCCATGAATGGTTGAAGGCAAAGAATGGAAATGAAGCAGCCATTATAAGTGTTGGCTTGCCTTGTTATTCATTCTTGCTGACTCTCCTTTACTCCATCAAAGCTGGTTCAGGTGGTTTATTGCTACTTGATAATATTGAAGTCACCTATCTGAATAGACCAAATAATAAACTGTTGGACTGGTTCTTTAACCCAGTGATGGTCCTAAAGGAACAGATTAGGGTCTTAAAATTGGCAGAGGGTGAAATGAGGTACTTGGAGAAATTTGTTCTCTTTGGAAGCAGTACTCAACGAATGGATTCTTGGGACAATGGCAGTCTAATACCTGAAGATGCACTCAGAGCCGCTCAAATACAGGGCATCAGTAGAAGGTATGAACTTAATTTGCATCTCTGTTGAAGTAATTAAAAGAGGGAAAACTTTATATACTTGTTCATTACTTTATGATTTTTGTGTGATTAAAAGTAAAAGCTGAGCAATTCTCCACTTGCTTGTTAAGAAATCCAAGGAAAAGTAGATAAAAATTTACAATGTTGCTACTATTTCTCAATAATTAAACAAGCAATGGTTTCTTCCGACACTGAAGCAATGAGCCTTTAGTCAGTTCAGGAAGCTGCTGGGGAAACTTTCAAAATTTTGACAGTAAGCCTTATTGATCAGGTGGCGGATTTCAATTGTTATGACAAACATAATTCCTGACTTCATTTGAAATGCAATCGTGAACTCAGTGGAGCTACTCTTTCACATAGTCTATTTGAACATCACTACCTTTTCCATCTGAAATGAGCATTACTGTTTCTGAAGATAATTGACGAGGGGGACTGATTTTTCTCCTTATAAGTGCATCGCTAGGTTTACCAGCACAGCCTTTCTTTCCTTCTCTTAGTATTACATGAAAAGATAATAACCATTATTCTTTTCTCTATGTCATCTTACAACTGCTACATTAACAGGATGATAGGAATGATGAATAGTGTATCAAAGCTCCCCACTTACAGAAGGAGATTTCGGCAAGTTGTGAAAGCTTTGATCTCATACTCGGAGCATAGAGTGGATTCTACGACCTCAGATTCCATCACAACAATTGCTTACATTGAGAATGTGTAGGATGAAGTTATATACGGTGCCTTGTTTTTAGTAGTCGTAAATACTAGGTAGTTTTTGAACTTCCATTGTGCACTTGGAACATTGTGCTTCTCCGACTTGTAGGATTGGCAGAATTAAGGTTACCATTTACTGAGCCTGTTTGAGATATAGTGAGGTGGTGGGTACAGAAATTCCACCAAATGCAATGGAATCTAAGAAATCTGTTACCCGCTTATAATTTGAGCTTATCAATTAGTCTCCTTTTTGAGTATTGGAGCGAATGGGTAAAGGGCATCGTAGCTTCTGGAGGCGCTCTAACTGAACCAGTTCCTTTGGGCTGATATTGGGCCTGAAGTTGTTTCACTTGCATTATATGTTACGGCTTTCTCCACACACTCCCGAATTTTTAAATTTTGTTGCCATGAACATAATGTGATGATTAATATGTAAAATTGAAAAAGTGGGTTAATTGTGGCTTTCTACTCGAAAGGAATGAAGAGAGTTTAAAGAGAGAATGATCGAAGAAGGGAGAAGAAAAATTTTGTTATTGATATTATACTTGATCTTGATGTAACAAATGACTGATCGTAAAATATTGAATTCTATTTCTGGGATTTGTAAAGACAAGGATGGACAAAAGTTTTAGTCAAAAGGGGATTCATTTTGGTATATAATAATAACTATATTACAAAAATAAACTCAATTATACCAAATAACAAAAGGATTATCTTTTCAAATTGTAAATGGAATCTCAGCTTGGTTTTGGATGGTTGGTAATTACGAGAAGCGATACTGCTTCGAGAAAATAATGATAAGATTATATAACGATAAATTTATTTAGTATTATTTTCGGAGAAGAAAAAGACGATGGGGTTGTAAGGTCAACATGTTGCAGAAATTGGACCCACCGAAGCAACAGATGGAACGACGTTGATAGTGTTTGGAGCAGCAGATCGAAGAAAATTAGCGTCCTAAGTTGTCACACTAACAGGTGACGCCGGTCAGAGTGAGGCAGCCTTCGGTTCCATTGATCCCATGCAATACCCAAAAGTTTCGATTCGAACATGACGTTTACTCTTCTTTCTGCATTCCTATTCATCACTCTCTTTTCCATTTTCTTCTCTTTCATTTTTTGCATGAGAGACCCTTTGTACATGTTTTTTATCTTCAATACATGCACGCAGATTCTATTTATACTTACATATTGACAAAAGTTACTCATTCATGCTTACATATTGACAAAGTTTTCTCTTTTATGAACTTCTGCGGATTCATCCTACCAACTAGAATACAGGTATGAGTTGCTTATGTTGTTAAAAATTAAATTAATAATTATTAAAATTGCATTTATAATAATGTGACAAATAAAATGATTTTATTTATTAAAAAATTAATTTTTAAAATATTTAAAATTATTTGTCACACGTCCCTTGGTAAGTTGTTGACCGGAAGATAAAATATTGTAAGATAGCATACATAGATTAATACAATAACATAAATATGATCAACATTTACACATGTACAATACCATATTTATAGTATTTTTTAAGTAAAAAGTGATCACAAAATGAGTCCAAATAATATTCAAAAGAAAAATTGATACAAGAGAGACAAGAGAAACAAACTCCTTTCAAAAAAAATACATCCAACAAATTCATTGAAACATAAATAAAAGAAGAGAGGACGACTCCATAATCATCTACTTTTGGTATAAACTCGTATCACCAAAGTAAAATAATGCACATTTGTAGTTTTTCATCCAACATTTTGGTAGGTTACTAGTAGTAATTAATCAATCAATGCTATTGTTAAATTGTCATGAGTTCTTTAGGGTTGTTACTCGGGGAAACATAAAGTATATTGTATATAGTTTTTTTTATTTTTTTAATTTTTTTTTTTCCATTCAATTTTTTGCGTTTACCCTCCACTGTCTATATATATTGAGAAAGATACAAATAATTATTTCTATTAAAATATATACCTGGTCGTACTATAGAAAATCCTGTAAAATAGCCGGAAAGGAACAAATTAAATAAGTGAAGGTACATAATAATTCCAACACGGAGATAAGATCCAACCTTTTTCCTATCCTCAACTCAACACGTGTCCGTAACATACACGGCAATGCGCGTGTAACTGCCCCTCCTACGCACGACAATGCAATTAGCACAACCATCCATCCATCCATCACCCTCTCTTCTCTCTCCATCCAGTTTATCTTCTTCCTAATATTAGCCACCAGTATTTTCCCAATACATATTTGTATTATTGGATATCATAAAATAAATTTTAATTTGTTTAAAATCTTAAAATACTTATTCATTGACGACTGTAAATCCGTACCAGGAGTAGGCAGCGGACTAAGCAGATAAAAAGACACGAAGATTATGGCGCTGAACTAAATAACTTGGTTAATTCAACCGTTTGTTCTTAAATCCCCAAAGCCAAAGGGAATTTTTGCAGAAGCTTATCGATAACAAGATCAAACATAACAGTGAGAGAGACAGACAGAGAGAGAGAGAGAGAAGAGAGAGCGCTTTCTTTCAGTACTGCTAATTAAGAAGCTGTACATTCACGATAATAAAAGCAAACTTAATCTAACAAAGAAGCAGGGAAGCAATAAATTACTGCTAGTACCTAAACATATAATATGTATCTGCCTCCAGAGAACACTGCTCAATACTTCATGGCTCTAATCGCACCCACTCGTAACGTCCTTCCTGTGGCTTCTCCTTTGAGAAGTCGAAGTTATACCTGACGTTTCAAGGGAAACAAGTTTTAGAACAATGTAGCTTATATGTCATATATTTCGTTTCGTTGCCAAGGAAATGAACAAAAATCCACTCAGAAACGGTTGGTTAAGCTGAATTGGAGTTGTATCAAACAGACAAACTCGCAGTTATAATGCCGAGAAAATGTATGAAAGGAAAAATATATGTACTCCTCGAGTTTATATTTTCTTCCTATGGTTTCTTGGAAACCAAACAGGCACTTGAAGTGAATTACGGTGAGTATGATGCGTTAGGCGACAATGTGCATGACTTTTTTTTTTTTTTTTTTTTATACTTACTTCTCTGAGAATTGTTTTAGGAGATTTTTCTCAGCTTCAGTGAAGAAATCGTTAATCTCAGAATCCGTTGGCATCTTCTCCACCGGTGATCTATGGCAAGAATTCGCCTCTGATGATTGCTGCCCCTTTGAAACCAGGTCGTCTGATTCAGCTTCGGCTTCGGCGGCGGACGGAGTCATCTCCCTCCTAAAGTAATATAGTGTATAATATTAAGTAGAGCTGGAAAGTTAAAGTGGGAGACTATTTTAAATAGAAGAAAAAAAATTTTGTGGATCAATCCATTTTTGAATTTGAATTTTTTGAAGAGACGTGAAAACAAATAATTATAAGAATTTAAATATTATTTATTTTCAAAATAAAAGGATATAAACCTTTCTATGCAGTTGTAATACGTCGATGTTTCTACTTCCACTTCCACTTCCACTTCCTGCAAATTCAAAATTTAAACAGAATTATATATCGGAAATTAAAACCCGACAAAACCGTGAAATAATTATTCCGATAAACAAACAGTTATCAAACGGAATTCAATAAATTCAATTAATTCATCTCAGAATTAAATTTCACCTTCAGATCTACAAATTCCATCCTCTCACTTGATCCATTATTCGAGCAACATGAAGTTGAAACGCGATCATGATCCAATATTTCTAAGGGAGACCTCGAGTAACGACTTTCCGACGCCGTTGTGGTACCAGTATTAATTGTACGATTTCTGAGCTGAATATACGAGGAAGAAAGTCTGACTTCCTGACTGTTCAGTTTCCTTCTTTTGGCTAACTTGGAATTTGAAGTTGCAGATGTAGCAGCCTTGGCTTCAGATTGTGCTCGTGCTCGTGTTCTTGTTCTTAAGCCAACTCGAGCCACCTCCATCACTGAAATATTATCTGCAACTCCTTCAGCTCTAAATTTCCTCAGCATGATTTTATATCTCTCTAGAATTCCACTTGTGATTTTTTTTCCTTCTGTAATGGTTTGTTAGTTTATTGGCGCTCTAGGCAGGTAAAGTCTACATTGGTCAGCTTCGTTAACTGGGAAGGGGAATCCGTAACGGGGAATTTGACGGCGTTGAAGTTTAATCTAATGAGCGGACAACACGTGGAATTGGGCCCGTGAACTGCAATGGAGAGCTCCCCGGTAAACTATGGGAAGAATGGATCGTGCGGTTATATTTGTGGGAAGAATGCCATCAATCAAGTTCTTTTTTCTTAAAAAAAAAAAAAAAAACTTTGTATGTTGACCATAAATAGGGATAGACATATTCCAACAGCTTAATTGAATCCATTTAAATTAATTTAAAAAAATTTGAATTAATTTATGAATTAATATTTTATAAATTACTATTATTGATTTAAATTGTGAATTAATTATAATAATTTTGATTAGGATAAAATTTCCATCTCATGTATTCATTGAATAATGAAAAGATAAATAAATAAGTATAAAATTATAAAAATCATCATCCCTATCACCTCATTTGAATACATTTTAGGATAGAAAATTTGTAATAAACAATATTATTATAATCAAATTAATTTAAATTATTCACACACATCCAACATACAAATGCATGAGATTAAGAGTGTTAGTTTGTGTTAATAAATTGAATGCATGAAAGTAGGAGTGTTAATTTGTGTTGATGAATCATATTATATTATGTCATAACTAGATATAAAATATTTGGCCCTCACAAACACTATCCAAAAAACATAAGAGCTAACTGAAATGAAAATTAGGAACTCTCCGAAAATTGAGAAGCAACTCTCATCTGACCTCTTGTGGAGGATAGTCAATCCAAGTAAAACGGGTACAAGATAAACCAAAATTAGCTAAGAAATTTGTCGGATAATTGCCTTCACGAATGTGGGAAGCCATAACCTTCATTTTACTAAGAAGATGTTTGTAATTTTATCAAGAAATGCTAGTTTACTAGGTGTATGTCAAATATAAATACGGTTTATTTAAAAAATTATTGAAATAAATACAATTCATTTATTATTCGTACTATTTTTCTTAATATGAATACGATTATTATCATTCCATTCATATTAAATAATCATATCGTGATTTAAATTATTACTCTTAATAAAAAATGTAACTGGCAGTCGCTTTACTACCATATATTAGGCAACGAACCATTTTGCCATCTAACTTGGTTATAAAATTCAAAATTTTAATTTTACATTATAATTAAATCCTTAATGAAATATTGTATTTTTTCAGTTAATTTCGCTCATAAAGTTTATTATCAAAATGGTTTAATAAATTTGCATTACGTAGTCTCTCAGTTAATTTTTGGTGGCTGATCGAAATAAAAGAGAGATAAACAGTAAGCCTAATCCAATGTAGGAAAATAATAATAAATAATAGTAGTAGACTGTGGACCTGGCACGGATGGTCATTTAATTTGGGTCCATAACAGTATTACGATTAGGTAATATAGGATTGAATGCTGAAATGTATATGTTTTACATGTTCAATATTGTGAGAGGTCTGCAATGCACGTGTTTTCTCGCATTTAGGGCACAATTTCTTGAGCACACGGTCCAAATTTTAAGCAATATGGACCACTTTTTTCGCAAGAAAATTTTCAACACCACACAATTTTCTCATCATTGTTCAATGTTAATGAACCATTCACAGCCTACTATCCAATTTTACCGAGCAATATCGGGAACAAATAACTTTCCAATTCTTTTTTCTCCTGCAGACAAGCAAAGCATGGAATAATAATATACATTTTTTATTAATTTTTTGTTTTGTTGATATTCACTTCTGTGTATTTCTGTCTGTTTCCAAACTTTCACCGATATATAACCTATTTCCTGATTTCGTCACAAACTGGAAAATGGGTAAGAGAAGAATCTTATTGTCTTGCTAGCATATTTTATGGTAAAATGAGATTGATAGCTCAGGTGCCCTAGTTTTCGATGGAGATCATCATTTATCTTTTAAATGCGTCCTGGGTCCATCAGGGGTCCATGGTATTTCAAATGTGGAAATTAACAGTTTCATCTCTCAGGGTGGGTACGATCTTGCAATGATATTGTTTAATGGCTGCTTTTGCAATAAACACACACACACACACACACACATATATATTGACTTAAAGAGAATGAGAATTTATTTCTTACCGAGAGAATTCACATATTCATATTTCATTAAGAGTCAAAATTTTTTGGATGTCTATAGATTGATGCTGCATTTGATTGTTATTGAAAAAAATAGAAATAATAAGATGCATTGCGTGGAAAGTTGAAGTTCAGATTAAAAATAATAAAAATATATGTTTTCTAGGTGCATTATTACTCTGTTAGTTATTAAAAGATAAATTTGTTCAATTACGTATAAAAATAAAATTAATATAATACAGACATCAATGAAAAAAACTGTCCCTAAATTTAATTACACTTTCTGAGTAAGACAGATGAACTCGAGCTAACATTGTAGTGACAGAATCAATCAATAAAACAAACTTGTACTACAATTATGGAGAGAATTGAAAGTCATATTATATATATTTTTTTCAAAATAATCAAAATGGAAATGAGTAAGTTGCTCACATGAGACAGAAAGCGGAAGGGAGAGAGAGAGAGAGAGAGAGAGAGAGAGACAGTCGTCCCAACTGTAAAGAGAAGATAATCGATCGCTTTAATCAGTGGTGGTAAAGTGATTATGTACAGTGTCTATCATGGAAATGAATGTGTACATAGATTATAGAGAGTGATAGTCTGATAGACGTGGGTTCAAATTAAAGGTCACCTAACATAGACTTAAAAATAAAAAAATATCGATGTAAAACAACATAAAAGTAAGATTCCTTTGAGCGTAGGGGGTAAGATATTCGATAGATATAATATATATATATGTTATATAATAGAGAGATAAGCGACAAAGGCACATGGACCTTAGGTAAGGTTGGGCACGGAAAACTAGAGAAGTGATTTTTAGACCTTAGTCTTCTTAATTATATTATGATATATGTAGATAGAAAGATATAGATATATTACAATTCGAGCGGCTAGTCTTGAAAAGAGAGTGTTGTATTGGTATGATATCCATGTTTTTGCTTCGCACCTCTCCTCCCTTATGGCTAACATTTAACTTTAATCTGAAAGTGCTTTTGCACTGATTTAAGTTGAATCTGTGCACATATAATTATATATTTTAAAAAAAAGGCTGATTGAATGATTAAAGGTGATATTCTACCAAACTGAAGGAACCCTACTTGTAAAATTTCTAATAATCCCCTTTTTAATTAATTTGAAAGTCATATTAATTGGTTCAAGTGTATGTTTTGATGTGATTTAAAGTGATAAAAAGAATGTTATAATTAAATAAGATTATTGGCTAATTAAGAGAATTTCCCTGTAACATCACACTGAAATCAAATGATTATGAGTAGTGATATATGTTCCAATTTCATGTACCAAATACAAAAGATTGGACAGATTAAAAAATAAAAATCAAAACAATCCATTTCCCTAGAAAAGGGATTAATTGATGATGCTCGGGTCAAAATTATTGAAATAGGCGGTGGATCCAAAGGGGAAAAAAATGGCTAGATGCACCTTGCCCTTAATACAATTTGATGATCATCATTACATAGACACTTCATAATTATAAACTATAGTATGGTTAAAATGAATACAAAAGGACGAACATAAAGAACTTTATATTTTGCTATCTCTTTATGGTGCTAAACGGTAGAAAGATGTGTAATCACAAGACTAGCTAAAAGCAATGAGAAAGTGATAGAGAGAGAGAGAAAAGAAAGTGGAAAAGCAAAAATGAGGAATCTCAAGGTAATGGAGTTGGATAGTAGTAAAAATTGATGTAAAAATAATGAAGTCACGAAAGCTTAATTTCAAATATGATGACTCCTTTAATGCACAAAGTGCTTCAATGGTCCTCTATTAATTACCAAAAGCATTTACTTTCATTCCAAAGTCGGGCCTCCCTCTCTGCCTCTGTCACCTTTAATTCATTTTTGAGACCCCTCTTCTACGATCTTTCCTCCTTAAAAGTGGGACCTTTTGCGGCTTCTGTGTTTTTTTGTTTTTTTTTTTTTTCAATTTTTTTAAATATATACACATGAGAGATTTTTTTCTTTTAAATATATACACACGAGAGATTTTTAATTAAATGGCTTCTGTTTGCCTGTTTTCTTCCATATATATATATATATATATATATATATAAAGAAACAATAAACTTAATTACTTGATCAATTCAAAATAAAGTATTTTTTTCTTTGGCAAATTGCCAGAAGTCTTTAATTTAGTGGCTCCGTGTGGGATCGTTGGTTGGTGATAATTGTTGGGATTGACTATACAAAATATTTGATGTATTATTATTATTATTATTATTATTATTATTATTATTATTTCAACACATTAAATATTTTAAATTATTTGTATATATTTTAAGATTTAAATTCAAAAATTTTAACTTTTATATGATATATTTAAAAATTAATGTCATAGTTACGATTGACATGTGTTCCATCAAATATATAGCACGCAAGCCCATCCACATTGTTAAATTAAATACATTGAAGATACGTACACGTAGTTTTGGCCGGATCGAATTCGACAAATGATGATGATATTCCCAATGGCATGGCATTCTATGATTAATGATATTTATGTAATTATTTAATAGTGTGCGTATGTGTACTTGTTTGGTTTTCAATTTCAAGGGAATTTGAAGTGAAACAACAAATTCAATAATGTTCCTTTACTTCGTGAATTGAAATTTGAAGTTTGCATGTCACTGTCCCAAATCTAGAGAATTATCAAATTTAATGGTTGATCACGAGGCGGGAGAGGAATTAATTAAATCCATGATCCCATAATCTGGTAGTTAGAACCATCAATTTCCTATTAAACTCATCATGAGATGATTGCTATAAGGAATCTAAATAATTCTTCCACTTTGCAAATTAGAAACGAAAGGTTCAAGAAATTGATAGCCCACCAAAAGTGGGGTTTCGACTATCGTGCAAGAAAACACTTTCTCTCTAAAATTCAAAACCATATCCGCATTCTGATTATTAGTACCATAGAATATGTTTTACAAATAGACCTTTCACCAATATCCTTTATGAAATCCACTGACCCTAAAGCTGAATCGATCCATACCTAAAACATAAATATGTGTAAAAAGCACATACAAGGAACATCTACCTAGCTATAGGGTTTTAATTTTGATCATCATCGTCATCATCAAAGTGGTCCATGGTGATCAAAATATATCAAAAAAGATTGCTTGCTAGAAAAGGCCATTAAATAAAGCCATTAGAACAACCATGGCCGTGTGCAATAGTTGAAGGCTAAATGTAGAGTTGATGTTTCTAGTAGTAGTATAGCTAGTGATGATAGGGGTCCATATTCAGTTTCAGCTAAATTAACATCATAATTCATACACGACTCTGTACTATGTCTGAATTAACCTTAGTACCTAACCAGCTTTTTGAGAATGCCTCAGAAATTAGAAGACTATCATTTTTCCATCCGGTTTTCATACAAGTATTGCTTTGGGACTGCAAGTTTTTTCGTTTATTGGGTCATCACTATACAATGTTGATAGGTGAGGTTTCCTTTTAAGATTTTAGGTGGTAATTAGAAACTTGGACCTGCTATGACATGAAGGGGAATAGTGTTAAAATGAAAAGGGAAATTAAATTACTGCAAGAACCCATCGAAAAGAATGAAGAATATCCATCAGAAGAAAAAAAATATTATGTAGTGAAAAATATTCAGACAATTCTTGTTAGTACTTCGGCATAGAGAAACCCCCGATGCGTACAAAAACCTTTGAATATAAAATTAATTGCTCAGCTAATAAGCATAATTCCTCCACACACACACACACACACCTATTAGTAAAATAACACCCACTATATCTATTAACGGAGCACTTGTGGCCATTGTTGTACTACTGGATTCTATTCTATTCACCCAAATCTCTCTCTTACTTTCTTCAATTTGCCTCATTTTCGTAAAACCAAACATTAACTGAATGCAAAATTATATTTGCACTTTAGATAATTACACCAATGTCCCAATAATGAATAAGTAAATTAAACAGACGATGGTCCAATAATTATATGGAGAGAGTTAATTCCAATATTTAATGTATTTGATATTAAACTATATTCATATTTAAAAGTTGCATGCTTCATGTTAATGTGACTTTTTTTTTTTGGTACAGGAGCAGAGAAATGAGTTTTATGTGTATATGTATGTATTTGGGTCAAACAGAAATCATGGTTCTCGGACAATATTCAACAGTTTCCAAAATTCTTAGACTTAAGAGGAATGAAAAACCCACAGGGCTTCTTTCTTGGCTCATAAATGATCCCTCTAGCTTCTACAAACACTATTTGAACATTATAAATGAAAATACAAATAGCACATCTGTTGTGCAGAAAGAAAGGAGACGATGAGGAGACAAGTGTTGTGTACTTGTAATTACTATGTTCGGATTTATGAACAAACGTTCAATGCTAGAAGTAGAGTCAGATCATCCACAAGCTGAAACAAATGCCTTGTTATTTTTGGTACAAGAAGCTTACTTCAATCTATTGCGCCTGATTACTAATTTGAATGGACCTTTGGCCTAATTAATTTTACAGGAATAGTTAAGCTGCGCTTCAATAACCTAGGCATATGGATCACGTACAATTTGTAAAATCATGAAATAAATGGACGCAAAATAAATGTGGTACTGCAGCATATCATCCATGCATTCATTATTTCATAAATAAGAATTTCAAGATCAAATTTTCCTTATAAAAAAAATGACTGTTAAACTGTTGTTTTGCTATCATTGTTGCTGTCCATGAAATTTTGCAATCTTAATATTAAGATATGGTTGTGTTCTGATATATACTCTAATAAATTAAATATAAATACTAATAAAAAATCTTGTGAGAAATTATCTCATTTAATTGCATTTTTTTGGAAAAAATAATAATAAAATCATAGAGGAATTGACGTTAAATATTTTTAATTGATAAATTAAATTCATTCCATTTTAAAAAATTACTCAGTTAAATTATTTAAGTAAATTATTAAAAAATATACTTAAAATGTATGATTTAATCTTGAATTTGAAGTAGTGTAATTATGAAACCTTGAACTTTAATATTTAAGATTTGTACATTTTGACAATTGGATAACAAAAAACACTCCTTTAAATATTATTAATTTTGAGACCATAATTTAATAAGTGTAGTATATTCTAAATCACTAGATAACTCTTAATACTTATTTTTATTTGACTATTTATAAAATAAAAGTAAAGTCTAATCTTTTTGTATATTAAAATTTATAATTTATTAAATACATTAAATTTACATTAATTTAATTTTATCATATCATCTAAATTTTGATCTTAATATGATAACTTTTTATACTCTCATGTATTTATTAAATTAAATCCAACAGTTCATACCAAAACGTGATTTGTAATTTAGCGGGTGGACAAGGAAACACGCAACTCGAGACCCAGAACCGAAGTCTATAGCATTAGCTTCCGTTGTTGATCCCACCAATGTCGTTGACAGTAGTTCGATATTCATTATTAAATAATACCTGAATCTGATCATAAGACCCTCTGCAACTTTCTTTTCAGCCCACCTCCCTTCCAAACATCCTTTTCCTTTTACACAGAATTACAGGCCCCGTTTCCAGTTACCACCAACCTGCAGTATGTGCAATTAAGATTTAATTAATTTCAGTTGTCTAGCATATCCATCACAGCTTCCCAATGAAAATGTGTAATCTTTATTTCTCTCTCTTGCGATTTGGCTTTGGGTGTTGGTTCAGGCATTTTGTCATACACGGGAAATGCAACGCAACAAAAGCAATGTTATCGTTAACTGTTCGTCTTACCAGCAAACCAGTATCCTTTATGTACAGCGCTGTGCTGGCGATTATAATTTTAGAAGACAAAAAAGGAAAGGAAGGTGGGTTTCTTGTTCAATCGATTTCAAAGCCTCAAAGCACGTAAATCGTGAGCGTAAGAATAGAATGTAGTACAATCTCTCACGTGCTGTGGACCATCACCAGTCTTTAACACCATCTTCCGTCTCCGTTAAGCGGGCTCACAATCATAAAATAATAAATTTATATGTGAAATAAGAAAATACAATGTTGGGTATGGATTTTCTCTGTACAAATTATAAAATAAAAATAATATTATAATATTAATTGAATAAAAATATAAAATTAATAGAAATAAATAATATAAATTATAATAAAATTAATATTATTAAATCACATTATTTTGTATTTAATAACTTTTTAAAAAATTATTTTTTATTATTATTAATAAATTTTTATTTTTAATCATATTAAGATACTAATTAAAAGGCACTTTTTTTATGTTAATTGACTCTATATTATTATTATTATTATTATTATTATTATTATTATTATTTATGGTATAATTTTTTTATACCTTAAAAGGTTATGTAAGAGTGGGTCCCACAAGGTGGGCCCCTCACACTATCGCTAAACGCTGTCCCAAAGCCCATGCTCAGCATTGGATTCCAAAATTTGTCGTCACGAAGGAAATTGAAAACGACAATTTCTCTTGAATCGGACGTGATCGCATTTTACACGGGCGGACCGGGCATTTTTTTTCTAAAATTCTAATCTTTTATTTTTTTATAAAAATTTAAAAAAATTTATTAACAAATATTATTAAAATATTTATATTTATATTTATAATAATTTATAATATTTAATATAATAATTAAAAATAAATTTTTATGTATTAAAAAAATAGAATTTATCAACTATAAAAATTTTTACGAATGTTATAAGAGAGTTGGTTAGCAAAATCCAATTAAGAGAAGTTGAAATTGTTTTAGGTTGATAGGGACATAAGTTCAATGATCTAATTAACGTGACTTGGCAATTAACCTTCTATTGCTTGGATTCCTATCGTTTGGTTCGTTTGGGTTTTGTCTTGTTCAATTGGGCCGGGCCTTGATTTGGTTAGTTATAAATAGACAAAAACGAGTAAGAAATTATTGGTTACGAAAATTTCGTGTACGTTATCATGTCCAATCAAAATTCAATACCGACATGTGCGTTAGTAAATAGATAATGCAAGGGGTTAAATATTTTGTTTTATTTTTGGGATAAAGATAAGTTTATCCGAGAAATTTACAATTCAGTAATAAAATAAATGCACACATAATTTTGTAGGTTTCAAACACAACGCAAATGAAAATTATTTTGATTAAAAATTCCTTTATAACAAATAATATTTTGAAAATTATTTAATACTCTTATTTTAAGTATCAAATTAGTTATTTATAGAAAGATCATATTACATTTTTTAAATTGTTGGCAGCAAATTAAGCATAAAATATGTATTGAACTTTGCAAGGTCCGGCTTCGGGATTTTGGAGATAATTCATGCTGATTGAAATTGAAGATATAGTTTAGAAAAAAAAAATAATAACAATGCCCCTTAATTATTAAAATAAAAACCCCAAAAAAGTGGGCATCACGGGTTAGTCCATTTGCTTGCTTATTATGCAAAATATTCCTCCCAAAATTTTAATATGTAATAATAATTTATTTAACTGCCCTTTGTTATATATAATTTGTTATATTTCGATCTATAAATCATATGTTAATTTGTGAGTGTAATTCGGATGTATTTAAAATTGTACTTTGATTCGTCAATGGATGATGATGGTGTCTGTTGTAATGCTTGAGGTGTATTAATAAAAGTTCTTTTTATTTGAAGAAAAGAAAAGAAACAAACAGAAGAAGATTTTCTCCGGCTTACATAGGTTATTCGCAATCATAAATCACATATTTATATTAATGGTTCGAGTAGTTCTGGGCCTCGTAGGTCGATTTACTAATTGTTAAGACAAAATAGGGCCCAATTTCAGAAATAGTAACTAGTCTTGTTGGGCTGGACTTTGGATATGTGGCTCAAGAAAAGCACAGGAAAAACATAAATATATATAAAAAGGAAAAAACGAAAAATATAATAGATTACAGA
Organism: Trichilia hirta; assembly: GCA_035221805.1. NCBI lineage: Eukaryota > Viridiplantae > Streptophyta > Magnoliopsida > Sapindales > Meliaceae > Trichilia > Trichilia hirta. The sequence continues at coordinate 2,487,799 of JAWDEX010000020.1, read as the reverse complement.
GCATACTAAGGTGGGCCTGTTTGATAAAATGACCCACTTTCAGACGCTTTTAACAAACAATTAGCTGTAAAATATAATAGATTCAAATAATAAATACTTCAACAATAACCCCAAAGTTTGAAATTTGGATTATAGGCACCAAGAACATATTTAATATGTTATACGAGGGATCCCAGAATTTATATCATAAAATTTATCTCAAATAACGTGGTAAATAACATGATAATTATGTATTATATAGTTGAAAAATTATAATTTTTTAAAATTACTTATTATACTTTTCAACCATATAAACCATAAATATCACATTATTTGAGATAGAATTTAAAATCTAAAATTTTAGATGTTTAGTATTACTCATTTAATATAGTTGATTTTCATTTAACTTTAAAAATAAAATTTTAAAAAGTATTTAATAGCATTAATTTTGAATAGGACTCACTTATATTTTAATTAATTTTGATATTTTAGTTTCTATTTTCCACCAATTATAGAAAAAAAAAATAGCTGTTTGGTTATAATACCTTAATATCAAATATGTTTTAAGTAATAATTTTTCTCTCATGAGTTGAAAAAATGTGTTTATGTAATAAATATATTGAAAAAGTCATGTTCTAATTTGTTGAATCAACAAAAATACAATAAATGCAACTTAAAATTTTAATAAAAAAACCCCTCCTTATCAAATTTATATTTTAGTAGAAATTTTAATGTGAAATATTTTCATGAAAGATAAACAAGAAAATCATGATTAAAGGGAGCGTCTTTTTTTCAACGAAGTTTCTTATCTAAAAATAATTTATGTCCTAATGATTTCTCATACAGAAAACTAAATCAATATTTTAGAAGTCCCATTTTTAGGTGAAGAAATAGTTTTATCTATCTATGTGTATGCATGTATGTGTATATATCACAAAATTCATCAATTCTCAATTATTTTTAATTGGTGAAAAAATATATAATAATATTAAGAAAGCGCGTGGATATCATTTTGTATTGGACTCGATTTATTTTATCATAAAATCGTAAAAAAATAAAAATAAAAATTGGGCATATTGGTACGAATTTCTCCTTGAAATACGCTCATTTCGATCTAAATTGTGATTTTTCGTCAATAAGCCGCTAGTTGTACTTGGATGCTTCATTTCTCAAGTACCTGTGGCTCCAACGGATAACAGAAGAGAGGGACAGAAGACAGGGCTGAGCTACGAAGCCTTCAAAAGAAACGATGGCGGGTGCTTTGTCTCTGCAACCAAGAATACTTTCTTCTTTCGCGGGTAATTGCTTTATTTACTCAACCCAGCCTCTTCCTCAACTATTTGGCTACAACGCAGGTAAGTCCTCTGTTTTCAATGTTTCATGTTATTTTGTTTCCTTAAGTTCACTTTATTTGTATCAGTTTTGTATGCAATCTTTTACCTTTCATGTTTTGAACTGTTTTTCCGTATCTGAAACCTGCGGTTTTGTACCTAGCGAGGAAGTTCAATTGTTTGTATTAAAAGGTGGTGAAAATGTGTTTAGGTTGATGCCGAGACCTAAGATATGAGTTCTATCATTTATAGGATGTGAAATGGATCAGTGGAATTGCTATGATTATTGAAAACAATAATGCCTGAACCAAAGTGGATCGGTGACGACTGCATCTTTTTATAGAAAGATATATCTTTTGATTATTTGTTTTATGCATTGAAAGTGGGACTCATTGGCTGAAACTTTATGTGTCGTCTATATACATCTTATACTTCCTGGAATTGAGCACTGAGGGCAGGTAACTTGCAATGTTGAGATTGTCTCTATTTCCACAGAAGGCTGACTGTCTTTCCTCCTGTATGAGCTGGTTATTGTTTAAGTAATAAGTATCAGTGGATTGCTATTGCAGTTCACTCTAGCTTGCTCCTCTTTGAAGAATTTGAAAAACCTATTAACCAAATCATAGATCCCTTGTCTATCATCTGAAATTCTATCTAGGAACTCTATTACTGGAGAGAAGTTGGTTTTTAGAATTGTTCTCAAATACCAATCACAGATCAACTACCAAATTGGTTGCACACATAGTAACTTACATTTTTTTTTTTTTTGAGATCAAGCCCTTGCGTCATTTTTTTTTCTTGCTCCTGATTTTGCACACAGGAAGGAAGCGAGTTTCTGTGCAGTTATCTAGATCACTCTCAGGCTTAACTAATCTCTTATTCAATAGAAGGTATGCTATAGTCTGCACAACACTTCATGCGTGTGCATGTGTGCTATTATCAATGCTATTTCTCTCGATAACAAAGTAATACACCTCTTTTATTTATTTTAGTTGTAGTTTATACATATAGCACACACTTGAACATAAAGTGACAGCTGCTCTATTGAAAATTAGCAGAAATCTAGATGAGGTGCCTAACACAAAACGTAAGCGACTAAAGCCTGGGAAAGTGTCTCCCTATCGGCCTGTTCCAGATCATATATCAAGGCCTCCCTATGTAAATTCTTGCCAACCACCGGGAATTACAAGTGGACCCGAAGTGCTTGATGAGAAGGGGATAGAATGCATGAGAGCTTCAGGCAGACTTGCAGCACAGGTTCTTGAATATGCTGGGACTTTAGTCAAGGTAACATAGGGATTCTTTTGGCTATTGTTCCACTAAAAATATTGATACTTTTGGTTATTGTTCCTTTAAATATATTCTTACTTTACCACATTATTTGAATCAATTACCTGATATGTCCATATCTATTAGACTTTGTTTTAATAACTTCTGCAATTGGATACTTTCAGTAATTCTTATTTTTCTCTTCTGGCGTTTGTAAAAATCTGTTTTAGTAGTTAAACTACATCCATAATTCATCTAAAGCTTGTAATCTATCATTTGATTTAGTAACATTTTGCTAGACAATGACCAGAGTAATTAGAGATGCAAAGAAAATGTTGTGATATCACTTCACTGTCTCCTTCATCTGAACGTTTTGATAATCATTTCTTGGCAGCCAGGAGTCAAAACGGATGAAATAGATGAAGCAGTTCATCAAATGATTATTGATAATGGAGCTTATCCCTCACCTCTTGGATATGGTGGGTTTCCAAAGAGTGTCTGTACATCAGTGAATGAATGTATTTGCCATGGAATACCAGATTCCCGTGCGCTTGAGGTTCTTTTTGTTTAATTCCTTCAAACTCCTTAATTATATGATGCTAAGTTGATGACTACTTAATAGGAATTACTAATTTGCTGTTCTGTTTGCAGGATGGTGATATTATAAATATTGATGTAACTGTTTATCTGAATGTAAGCCTATTTCTACTTTCAGCTGTTTAACATGCATAATTTGAATCTAATGATTCAGTCTATATGAATGGTAAATGTGCTAACTTAAGCACGTATTGCTGACATTGTATATGAGATTTTAACTTTTAACTGGATTCCATTGCCTTATACTGGTGTGAAAATCATAACTGATGGTGTGTTTGATTTTTCAAGCTCCCCCTTTAATATAGAGCTCTGTTATCGTCATCTTAGGATTACTTTATGAATTTAAATTATTTCTATACTTCATGCTTTCATGTACTCTGAAGTCTGTTGTAGTTATTGTTGTTCTTGCTAATATGTTAACAAGTAATGGAATCCAGGAAGCACACATATCTAATTATGAACTCACCCTTAGAAACTTTCCATGTAATATGTTTCCTCTGGTGCTATGCCTATTAATAGTTGATTTGCTATGGTGATTACTCTGTGACTTGTCTTTCCTGAGATTTGGTTGTTATGTGAAGGGTTATCATGGTGATACTTCAGCAACTTTCTTTTGTGGAGATGTTGATTATGAAGCCAGAAATCTGGTGAAGGTAGTGTTCCAGAACGTCTGTGACCACAGAGATCTATTTTTCATCTCCTTATGAGTGTTATTTATGATAATACATAAACTATATAGTTAATTAGTCAATATGATTGGGTATTACTTATCCAGATTCTTAAGATCATTAGGTAGATGGTCCTTAGATCATTCTCGTTTCCACAAAATTCGTTCTTTTTCAAGTGTTTGTATTCATTTTTACATTTCTTGAGAAATAATATCCTGGGTGAGTTTGGTTTTAGAGAATAAAT
>JAWDEX010000020.1:2464156-2478603 GCA_035221805.1 Trichilia hirta | reverse complement strand
AATACACTTTAAACACATAATAATACTTATAAATCTAACATAGTTTAACATCAACTATTGCTCTTAATAACTTAATAAAAAAAAGATAAAGGATAAGAGATATTACATGAGATAAAATTTTCACAAAAATAAAAATCTGCGACAAACAAAATTATAGAGGACAAAATTAGGTTATGACAGATATGTGTAAAATTCACATAAAAGATAACGTAACAAATTTTTTGACAAAGGCAATTAGTATTGATAAGTTTATCATGTGTCAATCCTCCTGTGGTCTGATAGAAACATAAGTAACGTGAAAATAGTAAGATAGAAAGAATGGTTAAGATGTTTAAAAGAATGTTGAATTGATAAAGTTTAATAGAGTTCAAGCCAAGTCAGAGATTTGTTGGGTTTGTCTTGAAGTCATAAGCTTAAACTTATTGGAGAAGCTTTGTAAAACTTTTTAAGAAAGACAACTTCTTATGAAAGTTTGGTAAAACTTTTTGAGAAAGTTTAATAAAGTTTCTTGTGAAAGTTTAGTGAAGTTTTTTGAGAAAGTTTAGTAAAACTTTTTGTGAAAGCTTGGTAAAACTTTCTTTAAAAATTATTTTTATAATGTAGGCTTCTTGGAGAAGCCATCTTGGTAGACAAGCTTCTCAAGTCTACAAATACCTCCTATTTATAAGCATTCATAAATATAGGGTGTGAGAGATTACTAAACCTCTAGTGTAAAAAAGAAAGAGTAAGAAAGTGCGATCTCCTATTAATAAAAGGAAATATTATTATTTTTTTTATATATAATAGAAAGAAGTTGTAATTTCTATTTTTTTTACAATAAAATTCTTCTATTTTACTTGTAATTTTTACCCTAATTAGAAGTTTTTTTACGTAAAATTAGTGTGCTCAATTTTATCTTTATTTTCTCGTATTTTAGCTTTGATCATGCTTTATTCGGTCCGGTTTCTTTATAACACAACATGATATATAGAGGTCGTCAGACTTTTAACATTTAATTGATTCCCATTTTTTTGTTTGAGATGTTGGCATAAACCTCATGACATCTTTCGAATGAATGTCAAAGGAATATACCTTATCACTTGGAATTTGGAAAGAATGGAAAACGATTGATGTTTCAATTTCTTATTTCATCATTTTCAATTTCATGCTTCAGAAATGGCAATCAACAAAAAATTTAGGGCGGCGTTTGAGTTCCACCGTATAATTAGAGTATTTTTTTTTTAATTATATGAAACAAAAATTATTTATTATGAACGGAAATTATTTATTAAAATATATTAAATTTAATTTTAATAATTACTAATGTCTAGATCTCAGGATTAATAAAACATGTAATTGAAAAAAACTGATTAATCCTTCCCCTTCAAAAATTAATAGAATAATTTTAAATAGTTATAAATAACTCACTTTATTATGCAATAACTGTACAAGAGCATGACTTATAAACACATATGAAATAATCAAATATACTCTCTATATAAGAAGAAAATGAGTTCTATGCATGACTTACAAACATTTATTCATTGTTCATTTCATCATGAGCTTTTCATTTTTTGGGATTTTCTTATAAGAATAAAATGAGTGCTATGCATATTTGTTATATATTCTCATATATTTCGAGAAATTATGAGATTAGCGATAAACTGGCAAAATTAGGTGTTTTGATTCACTCTACTTTGTAAAATTTCTAAACTTATTCATCATGTCAAGATGGGTTACGTATCTTACTATTTAAATGAATCGTCTTTGATGTTTTCTTTAAAAGGATTTAGCAAGTTTCCTCTCTGTTTTTTTTTAATAATTACCCTCGTTGAGGTTTCATTAAATTTTTATCTTTTATATATAAATGGATAAACAAATATGAATATTATAAATAAAAATCATCATATAACATAAATTATAATAGTAAAATAGTAAAATTAACTAAAATAATCAAACTCTGACCACTATTATAAATTTGTAATAGAAAAATATAATCTCATAAATCATTAACAGAAAGATCAAAATTGACTGTTTTTTTTTCAAGCTTAGTAGTTAAAACTACATTATTTGAATGGATAATATGAATATTCATTTATTCGTTTTTAAATATTTGCATATATTGTTAATATTTATATCCTATTATATTTTTATTACACATATATTTTAAAATAAACTTTATTATGTTAATTATATTAATATAATATTAAGGGTTAAGCTTTCTTAACTTAAATTTTTTACTTAAAATCAGACACAAATTTTCGTCCATTGAATTTATGCAATCTAATGCTTGACATCTAAAGTGAAGAAGTACTATTTAATATTGCCAACACGGTAATTCTATCTATCTATGAATTACAAATCTAATAGATAAAAATTTATGCCATTATTTTAAGTTAAAAATTTAGGTTAATAAATATAAGGAGTTATATTAATGGGATTATAAAATTTATTATGAGAAGAAACATCCTTTCATGATATTGCGTCAATTTGAATAGTGTTGGTTCATTTTGAACTGTTGATGAAATTTAAATTTAATTTAATGACTGTAAATAAAGGGGCATTATAAAAATACATGTTCCAAACTAAATAATATAAATATATATATATATATATATACCCGTAAATAATGTGTTGGCCATAAGAGGTGTGAAAAATTCTCTTATTATTCTTCTATATTATTTAGAGAAATATTATGTTTTATGAGAGGTTGTTCTAAGGTTTTATATGAGAGCGCAACCTTATAAAATCAACGATCATTGTATTTTGGAGGGGAGGCCACTATATAACCTGTTTTGCAATGGTACACCATCCTAGAGCGGCGAAAACTTTTCTTAAAGATAGTGCTATTGCACACCTTAATTTCTTGTTTATTTTTAAATCAATGCTTCCATGATCAATACGATCAAATATCTCCATCTTAAAAAAAAACAAAAAAACAAAAGAAACTTTTACGAGAAGATTCATTGGAAAAATACAAAGGCGTGTTCTTTCTTGTTTTATTTGCAATTGCTTTTGACATATTTTATTAATCTCGGTTTGCTTTCTAACTACAAGAATTCTCTCTCTCTCTCTCTCTCTCTCTCTCTCTCTCTCTCCATATAGATATTTGAATGCATATAGATATGTTGGATTGGTTATAAAATGATACAAAAAAAAAAAAGTGATTCTGCAGTGGCAATGTGAATTCAAAATGACATTAATATAATGTGTTTGATATGTGCTCCATATTGCTTTATGTATGAGAAAGCATAAAATATATATGATATGCACAATATTAGAAACCATGGCATAGCTCTATTTATATAGAGAGATGGCCATTAGATTTTTATGAAGGGCAAGTGTAATCATCCTAATGTCCCAAATCTAAAAGCCAAATCTGATGCAAAACACCACAAATCTATCAACGTTTGATATTTGTATATGCATTCAAATGCAAGTTTATGCTTTAAGCATGTGGTGACGAAGTATGTTTTTAGGGTATTTAAATATAAGAATATGAAAAAGGCCAAGCGGCAATTGCTTATATTTTGTGTTTGCTTTCAGTAATTTACTTACTTGGTAAGGAGAGTTAATTAGTTAATAAAAAAACTAAAATTGTCTGTCCAAATTTAAAGAATCTTTTGAATGCGTTTATGCTCATCATTAAAGAGAATATTGGTGAAAAGAAAATAAAAATTTCGTACTGTGTTGAATGCATAATGGTAATAAATTGTCTTGGAATAAAATTATGGCATTGGATGGAGCCAATTGGGAAGAGGACCCGTATTGTTAAAGTCCCGTATGCGAACAGACCATTAAGTCTGCCGAGGAGAGGAAGAAAAGAGAAGGGTACAAGAGTGATTATCAATGAAGCCCTCAACTATTGATAAATTATAGATTCCGATATAAATATTTGAGTATTTATGTTTTATATATTTTTAGTATTTTGATCCTAAGACGTTGTTAGTATTATTTTTCATCAAAAATAATAAACTTGACTCAATAATCTCTATTTATTTAAAATCATTATTTTTTTAGAATGATGAGCAAAATACTGATACATTAACTTGAGGTTTTGTTGTGATTAATATGATACCATATGAGATAATTGACAAGTCTCTTGAGCCTCTGCACATATCCGAAAGTCGTTGACTCTACTTGATGAGAGATCAAATGAATTATTTTTAAAGATTTATTTGGTCACTTTATTAAGGTATTTTTTTAGTTTAATAATTAATGAATTATTTTATTATCTTTTCATTAATAATATATCGTCCTATACTTTATTGTAAAGCTTCAATGTTATAAAAAAGTAAGAAAAGTAGACAATTTTTATTTATATTTGTTGATGACTTTTATCGACCTCTTATTTTTTGTCCCCAACTGTTGTTAAGTGGGTGACCTGACTTAACTCTGATCACCTTGGTATCCCGACTACCATCTTGATTACCAAGGCGACTCAATTTTAATATTTCAAAAATGAGAGAATTAGATGAGAGAAGTGGGCACATTTCTCAAAGAACGGCCTGAGTGTCCCATCACATTAAGAGGCATCTTATCTTATAAATTGCAAGCATTTATTGCGCCACCCTAATCCGATATAAGGAAGTAGTGAAAGAATCTATCAGATGACCATGTTGTATTCTGTCTAATTAGGCTCTCGTTCTCCAATGCTCACACGTACAAAGGTCTTATAAATGATGAAATCGTTACATAAAAAAGGGGGATTTGGATCTTTTTTCAACAAAAAAGACAAACAGAGCTCAACTAGCTGTGACCAACTATTTTTATAAACATTCTTGAACCCAATATCCTAGGTTGCTCGTTCTTTCTGATTTCAAGTAGTTCCTCAAGAGTCGTTGACCAGAGCTGAATACTAATTTTTGCGGCCTCTAGATCAATCGTAATAGTAAAGTCTATGTGGTGCGCTGGTTTTTTTACTCGAAAAAATTTAGGCATTAACACATGTATTGGTACTTCTGCAACTCCCACCTATTTTCCAGCTCATAATTTTAAAACTGAAATTCAGAAGGGAACGTCACCGAATTTCACCTTGTTCATGGAGGATTAACAGCAAATAATCCTGTAAATAACTCCAACCACTCGTAATGATGCACTATCTCCTTAATTGGACCAACAAATCAGACTTGAATTTTCTAAAGACACTTCTGGCCATGAAGCCAACAGGAGCTGTGCAACCGGCAAAGCCAGACGACTCTGCAGAACAAGCTCTACAGAATGACAAGTATCTGGTGACATCGTTAGGCACTGGGATTTCAAAGATAAGAGAAAAAATGTAATGCAGAAATGGCGGCAAATTAGGGCACTATGGGCTGGCTTTACCCACAAGGAAATTCTCCGTTAATGAATTCTTTTACCTCTGCTAGTGAAGACATCATTGACCTTTACTTGTCCTCGATTTTAGATCCATTGGAGTTGAAAATAACTACCATCGTATCCAGGTATTAACAGAAATTGATCTTTTACGTTTTAGAAAATTAATTAATAATATAGTTATCTGATATTTATGATATATATATATATGATGAGTAATCAGGACAACACATTTAGTGGGGATGCATCATCGACAGACAAAGCGACATAGAAGAATATGCTGGAGCATGTAAAGATTGGGGAAAAGCTTTTAAAGAAACCTCTTTCCAGGGTTAACCTTTTATAGCGGGATTCTGGAACCTATCGACAATAGCGGAACCAATGAAGAAACTCCGACGAGGTGATTCTAATTCTATTCAGATTTTGCTGGCTTATTACATGACTGTTGTAATTTTGCTTATACGTGTATTTTTATAGGTTCGCAAAATTGTTATCGGAGGAAAGGAAACAGCGTGGACAGAGATTGAAGTATAATTGACTTAGCTAGCTAGCAAGGACTCGAGGTTCTCATTGGACTGTTCCCGGAACCTGCCTAGCTATCTCATAATAAAAGTGTCAATACAGATGTGGAGGAAAATGAGCTGTTGTCCGAATTAAAGTACAATACTCTTTCAAACGAGGTCTATATTAATTCGGATATTGTTATCAAAGCATCTAACCAGTTGTCATCATTCAATATATATGCCATTGTTTACATGAAATTCAGATATTAATGTTTATAATCATGATTATAAAATGGATATATGGAACACTTAAAACCACTACCAAATGATCATGATGAAATTCTCAAAAAGTGGTATTCAAAATTTATGTTTGGAAGATTTTTTTAAATAAATAAATATTGTTTTAGACTTTTGAAGATAAATCACTCGTTAAAAAAACAATTCTAAACAACTTAAAAGAGAATTCTTATATGCACCGGACGGCTCAGAACGTGCCGCATAAAACACTGCAATAGATACTCAGCGTTGGTGTAGGACGGGCTTCATGAGGCTTCGGAAATTTTTGAACACATTCAACAGCCAAACATAATTCTCTTTTAAGGGTCCTTGTCTCTTCACAGCATCCGGATGCTGTGTCATTGAGGAAAATAAATCCATGATTAGGTCTTACAATTAATTGGCGGACCCTGCTTTGCTGATAATGGAAGCAAAGCATGATAGAACATGAATTGATGAACCATTGAACCTCGATTGAAAATGGAAACGGAAAGACAAAACAATACACCCACTTCTAATGTACCTTGTAAAGATTCCCAATTTACATACAACCAAAATGAGAAACTGAGTGGAAGTGCTTTCTTCAAACACAAAATGTAGGACCTGAATACCAAATACTCAATACATGCTTTGACCAAGTTCATGGTTTATGACAACAAGAGTATGTAATACATTCTGAATTCACATCATTTTGTTATTTGGTATCCTAGAGTTTTCAACAGCATGGTGTAATTGATTTTGCAAGGATAAAAAGTAAAAGAGATCGATATTTCTTATTCTAACTTTGAAGCAAATACTCTATAGACAAAAAAAAAAAAAAAAAAAAAAAAAAAAATCAAAAAATATATATATATATATATTTTTTAAATTTCTGTCTGTGTTTGTGTTTGTGTTTGTGTATGTAGATAAAATAGAATGAATCTTAAACTTATGAAATCATAAAATAAATTAGGATTCAAATTCACCAGAATGACAAGAAATATTAATGTAGAAAAAAAAAAATCACATTCTCAAAAGTTAACCCAAAATAAATAATTTATTTAAATAAATTGAATTATTTTGTTAAAAAAAGAAATTTAAGACAAAGTTGACTCCTTTCACAATGTTGACTGTATCTCCCCATTCACACTCTTCCACGTCAACTTTGGCCAGAGACAAAACGTTAACTCATTAGTACCGCCAACAACCGCCATTACACGTCAGTCGCATGATATCGAACATAATCTCTGATCCATTTTTTCACCTCGCCTCGCCTCCTTTCTTGCCCACAGTGGAAATTCCCTTCAAAATTGAAAAATCTTTCAAAAGGAACCAAAAAAAGGCTCCAAGCGAAACAAAATAAACAAGGATTTTGCCCACTTTAACTTCCAAACTTTCCCGAGGAACAAACAATCAACAATCATGGAATCGACGCCGGTGAACTGGGAAGCCCTGGATGCATTAATCATCGATTTCGCGAAATCGGAGAACTTGATCGAAGACTCATTCCTATCGTCTCCATTATCTTCTCCGTCGTCGTCTTCTCCGTCTTCGGTCTCTATCTCATCTTCGTCTTATAACTCGAGATTGATCATAAGACAGATCAGAAGGGCGTTAGAGTCCGGTGATATTGACGCCGCGATTGATCTCCTCCGGACCCACGCGCCTCAAATTCTCGATGATCATAGACTTCTCTTCCGGTTACAGAAACAGGTGAGAGTTGAGAATGCAGTTTGATAGAATGAACTAAGATATAAGAAGAGCCGGACCTTGAGATTTTGCGATTTACTTGTACTTTATTGTTCATTATCGATTTTGATTAGAAATATTTTTGTTTTTTCCTTCTAAGAAATTTATTGAGCTTCTAAGAAGAGGAACTACAGAGGACAGAGAATCAGCTATCAATTGTTTGAGGACGGCTTTGGCTCCTTGTGCTCTTGATGCTTATCCGGTACTATTGTGTTATTTTTTGAATAATTAAGCTGTACGTTCTTAGAAAGATGATAGTTGCCGTAGACGTTTTTAGTGTGGAAAAGTTGTTAATTAAAATGGTGTTGAAGGAAGCGCGCATTCTATATATAAAAGGATTTCATTGGTTCTTTACTATTATTATTTAATCTTTTCTCTAGGTGTTTGAATAGCTGTAATTCCATTAATTAAAATTCATATCAAACAGAGGAATGGATCTTTCTAGCTGCGCACTTTCAGTTTCTGGTAGACGTACTTTGTGCATTTTGCATCGAAATTTTAAGTAGGGTGGATAATGCCACGTGGTCTTCTAGATTTCTTTATGTATATTCTTTTGTATTAAGAAATTGATGGGAAATACCTTAAGATGCTTTTAGGTTGTGACACATTTTTATGACATCTGATGGACATGATTTGGCTAGTTGAGTTACCTTAGACTAGTGTTAAATCAGTGTATGTTTAAATCAGCCCATTTAAACAACTTTCGTATCCCTAATATTATCAAATCAAAATTTAATCACAATCAAAACAAACAATAATGTCAAAATTTTCTTTTTCTACGAGTGCCTCTTGTTAAAGCTGTCTGCAACACATATTGGTCAGACACATGTTTTAGATGCATGATGCATACATAAATTCATAATATTAGATTCTATTGCTCTTGAGAAAAGTTCTCTTCTCAGCGTAGAGTAATTTTAACTCATTAATTTGACAATTTGAATGAGGTTATGTATCTTGTATTACCATTTTACTGATAGCAGAATTGTCCTATTTCTGATCTTCAATCTAAATTTGAAAATGAATTATCAATGTTTTTTGAGCTCACTTCTTCTTCCTGTGTTGTTGGATTATTATTGTCATTTGGGTTTAACAATATGTTTTTAGCATAGTCTGTTTTTTTGAAAAATACTTGCTGATTTATTTTTATATCTGTGTTTTAAGGAAGCGTATGAAGAATTCAAGCATGTCCTTCTTGCTTTTATATATGACAAATATGATCAGACTTCTCCGGTGGCAAATGAGGTGGGGTGTAACTTGTGTCTTCATAACAGCTACAACTTCATTATAGCTTTCTTATGTCTTCTTTTTCTTTGTATAAGAGGATAAAAAAGGTTTATAAACCTGTTGATCTGAGAATTGATGATATTCTTTATACTGGAAAATTTGTATTCTATAACTATTCGGTTGTTTCTAAATGTAAATATTGATTGCCAGTGGTAATAGAGTGTGAAATCTTTTTTTCTTACTACTGTGCAAGTTAAAATTGCTAAAGGAAACTTAGATATAGTTGCTTGTGATTGACATAAAAGATTTTCTACTCAACACTCGGAATAATCATAAGAAATGTGAAATGGGATATTTGGCTAAGGATTTTTTTGTTTTTGTTTTTCAATGTTTACCATATACGTAGGGTTAGAAAATTACTTGCATCTATTGGGATTGAAATACTAGGAGTGAACAAATAAGGACTCCATGTCTACTTAGCCTATTAAGTGAAACACTAAAATCTCAAAAGTTAAACAGCCCAAAATAACTTGATTTTGAATTTTATATTCTTTATTTCATCTGAAATGCATTTTAGTTTCTTAATTTTATGGATTTAGTGAGTCTTCTTGTTTGTATCCAAGGTCCACTATTCCAAAATTTTCACTGTTTTTGGTTGTCAAAATGTTCAAATTAAAACAATTTTCAATATATTTTTTTTAATTGGTGGGGGCTGGGGTTGCTGTTAGGCTGAAAGGAAATGCTTATTTCCTTTTTGGACACTTATGAGCAAGTAGTTCATTGTTAAAGTAGGTTTATAAGATCCTTCTGTTTTAGTACTGTGTCAATATAATTTTGCTGTTATTCAGATTTGGAGGATCTGCATTTAAGTTTGCCTGCTAATGTTCTATTATCTTGCTGTGAATTTAGGAAAGCTGGAGGCCTTTTATGAGCACTATTTTTAGTTTTAGTGAATATTTAGAGACACACAGGATTTTTTGGGCTGCAATATTGGTGTTTTGACTTTTTTAAATTTCAGCGAATGTTTTATCATTTAACATTTACTCATGCTCCTCTTTTCTTTAATTTTGTGATATCTTTTTATCTTCTTTTTTCTGTTTTATAGTTTTTATCTTGTCTTTTTTGGATGGGTAATTATGGTATTCCATATTGATTCTGGACTACAAGACTTTTTGTGCATCACCATTAACATAAGATAACTGGTTTTATATGCTGTATTTGTTTCAGTGGGCTGAAAGGAGGAGGTTTGAAATTGCGGGATTAATGTCCTCTGTCTTAAGGGCAAATTTACATGCATATGATCCAGTTTTTGCAATGACACTGAGATATTTGATTGGGTAATCCTTTAGGTTTGATGCACTCTCTTTAAATGATTGCTTTGAGATATTTGATGCATGCAATCAGTATGATTCTTTAAATTTCTCTCTATATTGTACAGCATACACAAAGGATTTTGCCTTCATCAAGGAGTCCAATTACCCATTTCAGTTCTTACTGAGAGGTTGTTGCTTGAGGAACGTGACCCTCCAGCTACACCTCAAGAGAGTTTGTGTGAAGCACCTCCTTTTGATGAGGTTAGGTTTCTATGATTCAGTTCTAATTGTTTTGTATGTTTCATTTTCTGGACTTGTTGTCCAAACTACCTCATATGTCAACATAATGAGATCTGATTTTTGGAGATACCGCTTTGCTATTGTGTTGTTTTACCGGCACCAGTATTATGGCTCTTGTGCATGTAAAAGTTTTCATATTTGCATGTTTACTTTTCAAGAATAGGTGGACATCCAAGCCCTTGCACATGCTGTAAAGATTACAAGACAAGGAGCTGTTGACAGCTTGAGATATGCTCAGGGTGATCTATTTCAGGCATTTCAGGTGGTTTATCTAGATCTCTCGAAATTTTTAAACGATTTATCTATGCTAGTTATTTAATTTGTATGATTGCTGTTAGACTGATTATTAAATTATGCATTGGATATTCACAGGCAACAGATTTGATCTGTGTGCAGTCATTATATGCTATGGCCATTGAGAATAGTTAGCATGACAAATGTAATGTTTATTAAAACTTGAAAGCATGTTTGATCGTCTAATGTGCTCACTTCACGATCAATAGTCTCTGATCTTGTTCTACTTTTTCAGAGATGATCAATAACCAAACTGTCAACTCTAATTGTCATAAAAGAATATTGAAAGAAAAGAAGGAAAGTTGAAGTAGCTTATTTATTGGAAGTTTCTGTTTTCTTTTTTGTTTTTAACCTATGTACCAGGTCCTTACAAATTCATTTGTATCAACAGAAATGCAAATCGTTTTTTGCGTTTCTGTTCTTATTTTCTGCAGATGAGAGGATGATATCCAAAAGGTAGGAAAGAAGGAATGGTTTGTCTTTAAAACCTGAAAAATGTTGGAAATCTTATGTTGTTGAGCTTTTATACTTACTTAAGAATACTAGTTTAGCATACTCAATTTTTTGAGCCTCATAGTCTGTTATTGCTCTCAATTCAAAATAATTAAATATTCGCTTCTTTCTGTGATTTGTTTTATCCTCATTTTATTTAGTTGGGTTGGCAGGAATATTCTGAGTCTCCAAATGGTACTGACACTTCTATCCATTGCAGAATGAATTATGTCGGATGAGATTAGATGTTTCTGTGCTTGATGAGCTTGTCCATGAGTATTGTGTTTATCGGGGCATTGTTGATTCTGTTCTAGCATCCCCTTCTGGTAAACCTCATATTTTTGATATCTTAATATAATTTTACTACAAGTATTTTTGTTCAAATTATGATAATTTCTTTTCAATATGCAGCAGGAATGCAAAACCTTTCCAAACCTATAAAAGTTAATCAACCTGAGTCTGGGTATTGTTCATCAAGAAACTACTCCCTTGAAATGGATTGTAGTATCAACAAAAATTTAGATGGTGAAACTTCCATTAGCAATACTAATATGGATGCTTCTTCCGAAAATAATACCGATGTAACTAGCATGCAAGGAATTGATGTTGAATTACGATTCACTGGTGAGCCAACGGGCAGTAACGAAGATTGTAGCACTAGTGAATCATATCAACTTGAAAGTTCAAGACTTCTGAGAAACAGAAGCCATGGAACTGGAGAAAGGAATAAACGCAAGAGGTGGAGGGGAAGGCATGACGAGTTCTGTTATAATCCTGAAATTTCTCTCAGTATATGTGATAGGCAAGAGCTTAAGTCTTCTTCACCCAGTACTGGTACAAAAATTTCAAGGGAGAAACAGGTACTTAGATGGAAAGTTTTTCTTTTGAATGTGAAAAGTAGATTATCAACTGACTGCTATTCTGCAGGGCTCAGAAAAACATTTCCTGTCCGATGTTAATAATAAAGCAGATAAATATGAGATTGCACTTGGAATGAAGGAGCTTGCTAGTAGAGGAATGGCTATTGAAGCTGTTGAAGAAATTAATGCGATGGATCCAGAATTTTTCTTGCAAAATCCTATGTTGTTATTCCAACTTAAGCAGGTACGACAATCCTGGTCTGTCAATGGCTTTCTTAGGAAACAGTGAGTATTCGAATGGTTGTCTTAGTCTCAACTTTTTCTTTGTTGGTATTAGGTCGAATTTCTCAAGCTGGTCAGCTCCGGTGATCATTCTAGTGCTCTCCGGGTTGCATGTGCCCATTTAGGTCCTTTAGCAGCTAGTCATCCTAATCTGCTGAAACCATTGAAGGAGACTTTACTGGCATTGCTTCGACCTAATGAGGATGCAGTCGTAAAGGGCTTCCCTTTACATGCTCTTGCAACTTCACTCCAGGTGCTGTGTAATTGTGTCAGTTGCTAGCTATCTTTTCTCATTTCCTTCCTTGCTTTTATTTATTTATTTATTTATTTATTTATTTTTTTTCCAGTTATCTGATGCTTGTGATGCTCTTACTTTATACTTGTGATGCTTTCTCTTTTTGCTATATAGAAAAATTAGATGTTTCGGTGTATAATTATCTGATGCTTGTGTACCACATAGAAGTAGCAATTTGGATAATCGTATTATATTTGTGTCCTGTTAACAAACTTATAATATTTTATGAGCCGATCCGAATTTGATCCGTTTATTAATCGTGTCAAGAATCCTCAATTTGGATATAATCTATTCATTAATTGTGTCATTTGTTTATTAAAAAGGTGATACAACATGATATGATTAAATCACTAATTTGATTCAATCCATTCAACCCATTTAATTAATCAATATAAAATTTAATCTATTTAACTAACTATTTATTTAAATGTAAACTAAATAGCAAAATATTAATAAATAAAATTGCTATATTAAATGATTCTTCGTTTAGGCATGATTATTTATTTAAACACGATTACTCATTTAACTAATTGTGTTTTAATCTTGTCATAAACGGATAAACGGATTCAGAAAGTTAAACGTGAATCTAACACGACTATTTATCGTGTGATATGAATACAACCCAACTATTATTTGTGTCAAAAATTTCAAATTTGAATCCGTTTAATCTTGTATAATTTGTATCGAATAATTGTGTCGTGACCCAAATTGTTACCCTTGGTACAACACCAATCTTTAAATGAATACAGTATCATATTTAACAGCTGTGGCTTCTAGCTCATCCAAGATTTTAGACAATTAAATTATTTACCTGAAATGCATCTCATAATGTTATTCTTTAAGTTTGTTAAACATTTTAATGTAATGACTATAATAGTATGTGCAGTAGCTCTTTAGCTCATTCAAAATTCTCGAATACTACTTTGGGTCACCTTGCATGCAAAACTAAATAAATAAATAAAGGAAGCTGAAGAAGAAGAAGAAAATGGCAGAGAATCAATGATACTACTGGAATAGGAAGCTAGACTGCTATAACTCTTTTGCATGTTCATTTTATCTGGAAATGTTTGTCCTAGTAATTGTTCGTAACTGAGAAGAGGGGATTTAATATCAAGGCCCATTTTGTCCCTTTTCCATCCCCTCCCACCACAACACCCAAATTTTTTTCATTCTATTACTAAAATTTGGGCATTTTTTCTTACACACACAAATAAAAGGGGTTAAAAAATTCAAGGCTGCAGATATCTCATCCCTCATTATTTGGATGGGGAGCATTGTCACTGATAATTGAGGAATCTATGTTCCCTGAGATGTTTGGGTCTACAGCATTCCAATTTGTGGACGTTTGGGAATCTGCATGGGTCCCATATTCATGGATAGATCAGATTCTGTATAATGTCTGCAACAATGGACGGGTATCTGATCACATTTCTACGACTCTGCTGTTTGATCTGCTGATTCATAATGGCATTAATTTGCTTAGCATCACTGATTGTAGTTCAGGATAGAAACATATTGGAGAACTGATAGATAATTTTACATAAAAGTAGTTTTCAAATCTAAGTTTCCCCTTGCAATTTATATA
>JAWDEX010000020.1:2452581-2464056 GCA_035221805.1 Trichilia hirta | reverse complement strand
TCATAATGGTACTCTCTAATTTTGTTAAACATTTTAATGAAATGACTGTAACGGCTTGTGCAGCTCTTAGCTCATTCAAAATTAGCTCATACTACTTTGGGTTGCCTTGCATATAAAACTAAATAAATAAATAAAAGAAGAAGAAGAAAATGACAGTATCAATTATACTACAGAAATAGGAAGCTAGACTCCCATCAGTTTTTTGTGTGTTCATTTTACCTGGAAATGTTTGTCTTAGTATTTATTTGTGACTGAGAAGAGCAGATATAATATCAAGGCCAATTTTGTCCCTTTTCGTTCCCCTCCCACCACAGCACCCCAATTTTTCATTACATTACTAAAGTCTGGGCATTTTTCTCATACACACACCAAAGAAACAAAAAGAAATAAGGGGAAAGAAATTTAAGACTGCAGATATGTCATTCCCTGTTGTTTGGATGGGAAGCATTATCACCTATAATTGAGGAATCTATCTTCCCTGAGATGATTGAGTCTACATCATTCCAATTTGTGGACCTATGGGAATCAGTATAGGGCCCATATTCATGGACAGAGCAGATTCTGTATAATGACTGCAATAATGGATGGATATACGATCACATTTCACCACTCGGCTGTTTGATCCGCCGATTTTAAATGACACTAATTTGGTTAGTATCGCTAACTCTAGTTCAGGATAAAAACATATTGGATATAGCTGATTGATAATTCTGCATAAAGTAGTTATTGAATCTAAGTTTCTCTTTGCAATTTGTATATAAGTTGAAGTTGCACTCAAATTTTCTTTTGCCTTGCGCTCGTTAAAAGCAATATTAGAAATTTGCTTAGATTACTGATAACCCTACTTTTGGGCACTAGACTTGACTTATATTTGTAAGTTAATTTTTAACAGAATTGATTGAAAATTCCTTTGATCAAAATAAAAGATAAGTTCTCAGTTTTATCCTCAGCAGGTTGCAATTGGTAAGACGCTTGGTATTGAAGAACCCCAGCTTATGAAAATCATGAGAGCAACTCTTCGCACACATAATGAATGGTTTAAACTTCAAATGTGTAAAGATCGCTTTGAAAATCTTTTGAGCATTGATTCATTGAAGGAAGTTAAAACCCCTTTGCTTGCTAATGCTGCCATATATAAGTCACATTCAGCAGATAGTTCCACCCAAGGATCTTCCCAAGTCACATTATCATCAAATGCCAGGGTGTCAGAAGATGGTAGCGGTCCAAATCAAGTGTCATCTGGAGATGTCGTCTGGGATGAAAATGCAATACTTAAAGTAATGGTGAGTTGAGCATCTGCCCTGTTATCTCATGGTCAAGTAAATTTGCTCCGTATATTATATGCATCTTTGGACTAGGTTTATATATTATTATGCCTATAGTGGAATAGTGATATTAATCACTTTTCTTTCTTTGGTATGTTCTGGATTGACATGTATGGCAAATATAAGTGGACGTGTGGGTAGTAAATATTAGCTGCTGGGTACAAGTGGTGTTTCGAAAACATTTTGGTGGTTTTATTTTCCAAGTTAAGTAGAAGTGTGGCAGTCCCAGACATACCCTTTGTTGTGGTATGTTTATTTTCTGTTTGTTTCTTAGAAAAAAATATTATCTTATCATTTTGTCAAGTCTGTCTGCTGTTCCTTCTTGGATTTTGTGACATGAGCTTTGGATTTTTGGAATCATTTATGCCTTGCTGATTTTTACGAGATAAATTTGAGCTGGATACCTAATATGGTAATTTGATCTGAGAGATGGTTATTAGTATAGTTTGAGGACCATGTGGATGAGCTCTTAATGGTAGGGCTCGTGACTTGTCAACTTTTTCTTTTTAGGTAATGAAGCACTCTGCTTTCATTTTCCTCCTGAACCTTTCAAGCATGAGCCTTGAGGTGGTTCTAATCCACGACTTATTATGTTTTTGGTGGTGGTTGTGATTAAAACTGTTATCACAGATTTTTTTACCCAACTAAAGTCTCTCTTATGACACTATTTATCACACGATTTTTAACATGTAACGAATTGAATTTTGAATTGGTGCAGGAATTTCTTGCTCTGCCCAGAGCTGATGCCATCCACCTTCTTGCACAATATAATGGGAATGCCGAGACTGTCATTCAGCAAATATTTGCATAGTTTAAAATGTGCAAAATTTTGGTAAATTTCCATTGGTTTATTTATTTATTTTTAAATATTAGTTTATTGTATTACTTTTCATAGAGCTTCGTTGTAATTGCCTTGCCCTGTTTTCTTTCTCAAGGGAACTCCTTGTATCATCTCCTGTAACATTATGTGCTAGATACTGACACTGTTCCCTGTACATTGAGTAAATTTTTTTTTTTTTGCTAGACAGAAGAAAAAAGAAATTAGGATAAGGTTTTATTAATGAAACAAATTATTTGATTGCTTCGTATATGTTCTATGGGAATGAGGCTTGCGTGTGTGAAACTATTAGGAGAGTTCACTTTTCTTTTCTTTCAAAATCTCATTCTTTGCACTCGGCCTTGTAGCGTTGGCAAGGGATTTTGCAACCACGCCCAAGGAGTTGGTTTAAGCCCTTTCACATTCCCCTTTTTCTTCTCTCTCCCCACAAAAATTGTGGGTAGAATTACCTATCAGTAGGGGTGGCAGGGACGTGAGAGTAGATTTTGTCTATGTATGGGTGTAGAGCCCTGAACTGTGTGCCATAATATATTTTATGACATAGATTGGACTCCATTATTAATTAGAGTTAATATCTTAACCATACATGTATGGGAATAGAGCTTCGGGTTATGCCATATTATTGTGTTACTAGTAGATTGTAAATATTGTTATATTCAAAGGGAAAAAAAAAAAGTACTCATTTTCCACAGGCAGGGGCATTGGTTTAATCAGTGCAAAGACCTAATTATATTTTCTTAGTGATGTCTAAGAATATGTTTGATATTGAGGTGGTTTAGTCATATAATTATTACATAAAAATTAAAATGGTAAATATTAATTAAAAATAAGTAAATTTTATTAAAAACGAGTATTATTAAATATTTTTCTAGTTTGGTTTCTAAATTAAATAAAATTATTCAAGCTCCCAGAATTTGGACTGGCGCAATCAGTTCAGTTCAAGATCAATTCATGAAAAAATAAAAACTCATAGTTATAATAGATTTACTTCGAATTTATTCAGTTCATAAACGTTTGAGAACTAAAAAATAATTTTGTACAGGCGATACATTTAATTAGTTAATAATCGTTTTTTAGGCTTTGTAGTTTTTTTAGATTTTTTTTCAGCTTTTTAAAAATTTCGATCAAATTAAAAAAATGAAAATTTTTAAAATTTCTAGAATACAAAATTTGTTGTAGATTTTTTTTAGATTGCGCAGATTTCCGAAAAACCGACCCTAAACCAGGACCACCCATCACTGTACTATATATGTGCCATATACGTGCTTGGTGTGGTAACGGAACCAGCCCAAGCCCAGAGCAAGCTCGAGCCCCTTTTAGAACAAAAATTTGTACAAATTTTGGGGGAAATATTGTTGTATCTCCGACAAGAATATTGTTCAGTACCATAAGAATCTAATGTTTTAATTCAAATAATTTAAATTCTAGATAATTGAACTTACTATTTATGTATTTTAATGGGATAAATATGATAATTTATTGTATAATATAAATAATTCTTTTTATAAATTTTAGTTTTGTTTTGTACGCTTGGATTGACATAAAATATTTAATATGTACATAAATTTTAAAATAAAAAATATTTTTTTTAAAAAAATCTCAATCTAACAATGTTATTGCTTTAAAACAAAGCTCCTGCTCCTACTAAGCAAATTTTCTGACTACACCACTTATTTATCGTGTACCATCTTATGATATTGTAGGCACACATTGCATAGTAGAGATTTGTAGATCCTGTGAAGCATACAAACACGACAGATGTTTGGAGTTATTTGATTATGAGGTTTCGTATAGTATAACATAGGACATTGGTAAGGTTGAGAGACTTTGTAATTTAAAATGGTAAATTTGTAACTTGAAAATAAAATAAATGTAATTTTTTGAACATATAATTTATAATCACTCATATATTTTATGTCTTCGATATTGATAAATTCTCTAGTGTCTCGTGACCTATGTTAAACGAAACCCGGCACTGCATGGACAAGACGGTCACTCGTTGAAACTATCTTTTGCATGGGTAACATCTTCCGTAAGAAGCAAATTACAGTATTGTTCAAAATTATCGATCATACAGTTCAAATGCTTGTGGCTGAAAGAAGAAATGAAAAATGAAAGATCGCCGCCCAGTGGGTGTGCCCCCAGAATAGCGAGAGTACTTTTAGTTAATATTTATTTCAAGCCAACACAAACGACTATAGCTTAGAATATAAGCAGCAATTCACTTAAATTTACGAACCCTTGCATAATTTTATTTCTGACGATTTGACTCGCGGAGTTTCCTTTCAGCAGATAGCATTTTTGCGAACCTGCATACATTAAACAGAAATCATGTATTGATGAATTAGTTTAAAAGACTAACACGATTGGTTGTAAAATGATTAGCCCTATCAAGTTATTACCGAATTATCATTTCATTTAAAACCTTAAAAGACAAGCGATAGACAATTATATTATTGTTTTATCACGTGAATTTAAATAATATTATTTTTAATTTTGATTGATTTTATTTTTATAGCTTTTTTCACTTTAATTAGACTCAAACAATATTACTTTTAATTTTTAGCATCTATAAAATTTAAAAACATAGCTATGAAGTTTAAACGCTTTAATATTATATTAAATTATTATTTGATTTAAAAGTTTAAATTAAAAAATAAGGGCAAATAATTAAATTTAGTCCCGTTTATTGGTTACCTTTTGAGTGCATCCTCGTTGGTGTCGGCATTTTCAACTATTTCATACAAACCCGTCTCCAAATTCATGCGCGAGACAGTTTTTTTCAATAAATTTTCGCCAACCTTCACGAGATTGTCCATATTTTCTCTTGTAGTTGAATCCACTGAGGCTAGAGTTCCTTGTAGCGTGTCATCCTAATTTACATTTAAAATAACGAAAGGAAAAAGAATTAGTCATTGACTTGCAACATAGTGAATTAGAGTAATGTATAATTTATAATATTTATATGCTAATATATATGTATATATATGTATATATATATATATTAGCCATGTTGGTGGCGGGGGATTATATTCATAACAGGGCATTGACTAAATATTCATTAAATTTATTTATAAGTTTATCGTTTTTGACAAGGGATCACCAACAGGGATGTGCCACGCGTAATTTTTTCTCCTTGGCTTTTGCCGAAGAACACTTCTCAATGATAATTTTCTGTCATTTGCAAAATTGCTAATGAAGATTAAGAGGAATCTTTTTGTTCATTTTCTTTTTAATTTTTTAAATATTACCCAGACGTAAATCAAATCCTCTCAATTTTTAAGCGAGTGAGATTCCAACACTAGAATAGAATGCTTGTAATACACAAACACACACACACACAGACGTTAATAAAAAAAAAATAGCCTATTTCCATCAGCTTCTAGTTGTGTAAGATGAAAACTTACATCGATCCTGAGATAGTTATCCTCTGAACGAAGGGCTTGGAAAACAATTGAGATGTGATAATCAACCATATCCCCAAGTGCTTGGCTATAACAATCAATTAATGGAGTTTGACCATCATCATACAACCAGTTTATGATCCCCCACTTGGAAGCCCTTTTAGCACTGTATTTGTGTTCACTCTTCTTTGATCCTGTCCCGATCGAGATCACAAGAAAACGTCCATAATCCAAGGGCTTGGTTGGGAGAAAATCTGGGTTCTTCTTTGTTATCTGTTTTGTCACCTCACTAATGGCAACCAAAGTCTGCAATATATTACAGTTCAGACGTATAAATAATATTATTACTAGCTAATTGGTTTGTTATCTTTCAATATTTGACTAATTATATCAATCACATTTTTCCACTGTAAAAGAATGTCACCGGATTATTTGCTGCTACACCACCATCAATGAGATTGAAGTCCTGCATTTTTCCATTTTCATCTTGGTTCTGAAAATAATAGGCTGGAAAATAAGTCGGTGCCGAGGAGGTCGATATGCATATATCTGCTAATTTGGCATCTAAGACTGGAAATGTTTGTACCTGCATGCAAAATTGTATTCCAATTTTATTATAATGATTAATTTGCAGCAAATTGTTAGCAATTCTCATGTCAGCAGTCTATCGACCTGAGAATAATACTACAAATTCCAATATCTCAAATTTTCATCTGTGATGAAAGAATTACAACATACATTATTTATTTTTTATCAAATTCTGAGTAAATCGGGAGTGAGAATTTAGCAGAATCCAATCCTTTAATTGGGTGCGTAAACTCTCCTCTCAACCACATCCCTTGGGAATGATGTATCCTATTGCAAGCTACAAATTAATAATAACAATTACCTGATAAGAAGAGAAGAGAGTAGGCTGAAGTTTGTAGATGTCGAAAGTCGGAATAACCACGTTTGTCAAAGTTTGGCTCAACTTTGTGTCCTTTAGGTTCTCCTTTATAACCTTGTGAAGATACTTCCCGTCGTATTTGCTTCCCGTTAGAGCTTTGAATAGATTTACAACCGAAGCTAGCGGCCCACTGTTACAACTAAGAAGAAGAAACAACTGCAAGTTTAGTTGACGTTACCTTCAACATCAAATTGAATAATTCATGTACATATATAATATTGAATTGAAACTTAAATGAGTTTAATTTTGGATGGTATGAGACGATTCTCAAAACGGGTAAGAATATGAAAAACCACACAGATCTTCAAATTTTCAGTTCTGTATACCTTGTTTGTGGAAAAATATTTGGACCATGTTGTTTGTAAAATGGTACTATATCTTTGGCAGGATATAGAGGACGATTATGTTCATCTGGTGTAGTTAACATTCCTGTTATCAAACCGCCTGTACTGGTGCCTGCGATCACGTCAAAATAATCTGCAAGCCTTGCATCATCACCTTCTAGTTCCTATATCCGCGCCAACGTAATGTTTTTAAATCAGCAATTAATAGATATGTATGCATATATAATTATTCAAAATTTGGTAGGAGTATTTTATAACAATTATAGGTTGCCTTCCGAATTGATTATTTATTACCTGGAGTTGGGATTCAAGGTAAGCAAGAATGACTGCTGATATGATTCCTCGAATACCTCCTCCATCTATGCTCAGAACTGTAATACGATCCCCATATATTGGAGGTTGAGAACAACTTAAAGATGATCGTGCAATTGAAGACGGTGATGCTTCGTTCTCCATATTTTTATCAATTACTGAAGCAAGAAGAAGTTACAGGAAAAGTTACCGAATAAAGTAATTGAGAAGATTGCTTATAGGAGTCGATCAATCAACACTTATAAGTAGTATAGAGAGACAGGTATATATTCATGTTGGAAGAAATTCCAGTCTCTGATTTAATAATGATTAAGATGAATAAGAAAGCAAAATATTATTAACACCATCGGCTGTTTGGGAAGTCAAAATAAAACAAGCTGACGTAGTCCATTAAGGGCAATCTTGCCAGTGGAGCAGAAGTCATCCCATGTTCTAGGCGAAATGTTCCTGTCAGAGAATGAATATATAGGATAATTATTACCATGGAACCTTGATAGACTTTTATTTAATTGCAATGCACAATCCTTTGTATTTTTCAAATTGCGATAAAGAAACGGAAATGATAGAATTTCTCTCTATATAAATTTTTTTTCTTTTGAATTGGCTGGATTATTTCTATGCTTCTAAATTTCAAAGAAAGTATCACCTAAATTATTAAATATAAATTACGTGACATACAAATTCTAAAAAATACTATTTAACTACTAAAAAGTCTGTCATATCCTTGCACCATAATCATAATAATAAAAATAATAATAATATTTCACATAATTTTCTTGCGTTTTATGGAAATAATACATGGTAAAAAAATTTAGAAAAACTAATAAAAATTATTCTAATAATGTCTTTGTTATATTTAAAAAAATTTAAATGTTAATAAAATATTTAAAATCAAGTGTGTTGATAAACCAAGTTCTTAATCATTAGTAGAGCTATTTTATGTGTTATATTTGAATGAATTTGGTTTACATTAGCGATTAAGAGTAAATTAATTTACCTGACATGCATTCTTAGTTTTGAAGGTGTGTTTTGAGCATTTTGGGATTAACTGGCAGATAAATATCAGGTATTTTGAGGATAGAAAGCATTGAAGAAAACTTGTAGAATTAGAGCCTGGAAACCATAACAAGTACACTCCTAGAAGGTCATAGAGATCTCAGAACTGGATATGGACAAGAATGAAACTGAGAAAGGAAATTCAAGTAAGACCGGTGTCGGTTATGGCTCTAGTTATGCCCAGGAAAGAAGACCAGTGTCGGATGCATCATGACAGACGCCAAATGTATTCAAAAATTTTAAAATGGGAAAAGTTCCTTTTCCTACTGCTCTGTTTTGGATCTCATAAAAATTATAAAAAGAACATTTTTTTTTTTTTTCTAAAATTGAAGGGACGACGTACTGAAGAAGCTAAAGAAAATCATTTTCTTTTCTTTCTATTTAAGCATATTATTAATTAATTCAATAAATTTGAATTCTATTATGGATAGTTAAATCCCTAACTAAGGGGAAAGATTGTAACTTAATTAGAGATTGATTTTTATGTTTTTTAATGAATTATTTAATTTTAATTCTTTCAATTCATATGTTATGATTTATTTGCATTAATTAAATTATTGTTTTTGTGATTAGCCATTATAAAAATAACTTTAGGATTTATGTGAAGCATAAATAAAAGAAAAATAAATTTATCTTAATTATTTGTCATGTTATATAAAAATTAATCATAAATTTTAATGAGCTTAATTAATAATTAATAAATCTTTGGATAATTAATATTAATTTAAATACAATCTTAATAGTTTGATGCAGAATTAGAACGATAATCAAATTAATTAATATTTATAACTGCAATTATTTTTAAATTTATATTACCAATTCTTAGTAAATAAACTCAAGATTCTTAGCGTTTACTCTCTTGAGAACGAACAATAATTTTAAAATTTTAATTTCTTATTAACATTAAAAGTAATTTTAATTTTTTTGTTTTTATATTCAATATCTTTAAATCACAGTTAAATTTTTATTTTTGCGGTTTCGACACTCTGAAATTTTTCTAAAACTTTTGTTACTACTATAGGCTATGTGAACTTAAGGAATCAATCATTTGGACATGACTATTTAAATATTTGCATTTGGGGTCCCACCATATGGGCCGTCTACAAATCAATTACCAAAGTGATGAGGGAAAAATTTCTCGCGAACAGACACATGAATATTTTTAACTATCAAGTTATAATCATTCGTCTTAAATTGCTAATTTTTTAGGACAAATACACCCTTCACACATATAAGATCAATAACTGTAAAAGTATTACGTCATTAAATTTAATAATTTGATATATTTGCAAGATAATATTATAGGATAGATATATTCAAAACTTTCTCCATATACCAAAGCCTCGTCATCAGTCTATTTGACTACCTAAACTAATCAATACGGTTGCATTGGACAACAATTCTTCCTAATTAATTATCCACGTAAATAACATGAGCAAGATCTACTCCCCGTCTGCTCAAAATTTGTTTTCTACTCTGACATAATTCTTTCCAAATACTTTGTGCTAAGATAATAACATAGTATGTTATTATGATTAAGAGTTTGATTTAAAATATCTTCTACGCCAAAATATTGAATGGAGATAGTATAGTTTAGCAGATTGATCGATCCTTCAAACTAGGGTTTAGTTTGATAAGAAAAAAAAATATTAATTCGCTTTTACCCACCAATGAATGTATCTTTAAATACTGATCTTGTCCAAGAATTAAATTGCGTCATACTACAGTAAAGCATCCAAATTTAGTTTTTTCTTTTATATATTTAGTATGGAAGAAAAAGGGCTACCGTATGTATATATTTTACATATTTCATATCTTATTCTTGTTCAGCAATATATGCATGACTCACAAGTTATGTTTATTTATACCCTTTAACCAGTTTAACAAGAAATATACGTAGGAGTAAAGGAGATCAGAGTAAACAGACCAAATTTCATTTTCATGCTACAAATTCTTAGTTCTTCTTTTGTTTTCTATAATGTTAGTTGAGATATATTTATCTTTAGGTTTAATTATTACTTTATTATATATTTATTTTTAAAAACTTTTCTAATTAATCAAAATCCAATTGATTCATTGCATCTTCCCACTACGATTAGTTTCTTCTTCAACTACCCGTTCATACAGACACGGCATGGAAATAGAGGCTGATTTCAAAATACAAAATTCATGAAGTTGGGTTTGTTTCCTTCCACCCTCCAGAAACTAGTGACCAATTCAATTCTACCAAGTGGGAAATCATAAATTTGTGAAGGAACCACCCTAAGACGAAATCAAATATTAAAGGTGAAAATATTCCAGGCCGTTGATTTACTTATAGATAGAAGTTACCAATGATTCAGTCAGTCAGAAAAACAAACAAACAAACAAACAAACTGAAGTTTATATCATTAATTTCATTAGCTTTTAGACTGTTACAAACAAATTTCCCTCAACAGAAAATCAACCAAACACAATCCTCAAAACTCAATTAATCAGACGACATGAAGTATAAACTAAAATCTTTCCACGTTAATCTCATGTAAACGTTTTACAATTAGGTACATGATCATTTGGGAATTTACACATACCTTCTTGAGGTTTGAAAAAGTAACATTTGCAGAAAAATTTTGCTTAAATTAATAGGCATTATCCCCTTATTTAATATCAGTTTTCCTTGACCGTTAGTTTTAAAGGTAAGACTGTGATTCGAACCTATATATCACAATAAATTTAAGCAAATTTTAATTTAATCCTAAAGTATTAATAAATATTATTTAAAGTAATTTATTTTACGTATTATTCCAATACATTCTTAAACCTTTTCATATTTGTCACTTTAATTTCAAATATTTCAATCCCTTTCGCTTTTATTATTCAACTACAACTTGAATATTTCTTGCTTTTTCATATTTTTATTGGTGAATGTTATTGGAAAAAAGTTTTAAAAATATTAATTGTCTTTTATTCTGTTAAACTTTTATATATTAAATTAATCCTATATTATATAAGATCATTAAAAAATTCAAGATACCTTTAATAATATATAAAAGAAAAAAAATTAATAATATAATAAATTTTTATTTATTTTATCTTAGGGGATATATATTTTAATATATAGAAGTCTATATGACCTGAAAAAACGGGTCAAATTCAAATAAAATCTTTTATTTAAGTTTTTAATTTTTTTTAGAAATGTTTAATGATATAGACTATTACACTCTTGATTCTTGCATAAATTATATAATAAAGTAATTGGTTGAATTTTTGT